>JAOVVI020010842.1:0-12904 GCA_028571085.2 Nepenthes alata
CCCAAATCACAATAAAGTTCCGACTCCTTAATAAATTTACGAAAGTAGTAAAAATATAAATATTCAATACACGTAAAGAATATTTAAATTTAGATGATATAAACAATAACAAGCATAAAAAGTAACGCAATAGGCAATAAAGACGTGTTTTTTCGGTGACGAAGGGAAAACTTGATAACCGCGACTATTGAGAAAAATCATCCGGGTTTCAATGGCTAGGGAAGATATGCACTATAAAAATCAACTTACAGATTGAGTGGTATAGATGCGCTAACCTAGCCAACTTACTCCCGCATTGCAATCCCTACTAAGGAACTCCTTGGATTTGCCCGCGGCAACGAAACTGAATACCTTCCGGTCTTCGAGTCAATGTTCCTTCACCAACTGATTGAATCGCCGTACACCACTAGAGCCTAGTATCCATGCCACTAACGTCGTCACGAAAGTTAACAGGCGGGAATAGGTGTAAAAGATAAAGTACGATATGGAGAGAAAACTTTGTCAATGGAACATAATCGTTGTAGTGAAGTTTTTTCAAAATTTGAGCAAAAAGATGAGAGGTTTTTCAAGGTAAAAGCTGCTCTAAAGTCGCTCCAAAAAAGCCGTAGGGTTAAAATCATAAGACATGTATATATATGGAACAAAAAAAAAAGGTTAAATTATAACCGTTGGAGAAAAGCGCGTCGTGGCGCTCGAGCGCTGGCTAGGATTTCACGGTCACACACAGCACCGCTCAAGCGCATGTCAGGCGGTCCTCGAGCGCTGCAACACTGTTTTTTTCTGCTCAAGCGTGGATCGAGCTATCTTCGGGCACTGGTTACTAGATATGACACTCGAGCGTTGATCGAGCGTGCCTCAAACTCGGCTTCTTAGGAATCGGCTCTCAAACCCTATGAATCAATTTACATAAAAATTACCTGTGAGCTAAATTTTTAATTCAAGCAGATTCATATCCAATTCATGATAAAACTATCAAATTATATTCTAATTCTTAATCCCTGTGGGTAAATTAAGAAAAATAATTTGATATTTTTTTCCGATTAATTAATTTAATATAATAAAATTTTCTGTGGGATAAACTTTATTATATTAAAAATAATTAGTCACAATTAATGTCCTTATACCATACGTGATAATAAAATATAATTTTACTAATTAAGGATGCTGTAGCCAATATCTAATTAATTAAATTATAGTAATCACCAGACATTATATACATATATATAATTATATTTTAAATATTATATTTTAATATTTATATATAATAAATATAATTATATACGTATAAACCTTTACATAATAATATACGTATATATGTAAATGAATAAAGCGAATTTGAATCCCAAAGAAATCACAAGCCGCGTGCTCAGCGCAGCGGCAAATGTGCTTCAGCCTTTAGCTCAAACATCCCGCGTTCGAAACCGGCCACCGCTCGTATGCAGCGTTTTAATTCATTTTCCGGATTGTTACAGTAATGGGCCAGCGTGGTTTTGGGCCGCGCACACCTTTGGGCCACCAAGCCGCTGCTGCGGAGACGCCAGAAGGCAAACGCGGACGCAGGATTTGGGCCGCGAACGAAAACGGCTCAAGTCCAAAACCGTTTTAATTTTTTTTAAACAGGGCACTGTAGCAGAACGACGTCGTTTTTGACACTATAACAACAGACAAAACAACGGCGTTCAGGTCGTCTTCAACCTTCGTCGGGTTCGCCCGAACCCGACAACGCCCGATTGGACCCATTTTTTAGACCCGATTGAAACTACACCATTTTAACACCAAAATTGATAAAAATATATGAAAATGTCGAAAATTGAATTTTCCAACGATTTTCGGTACTCATTTTTACCGAATCATAACAAAAACGAAAACTTTAAGAATTTTAAAAATCGGCAAAAACAGAAAAATGGCAGAACGGCAAAGGCAAAGCTGCCTCTCTCTGATACCAAATGTAAGAATATAATGTGAAAAAATTAACCACGAAAGCGGAATTAAGGATCGAGTTTATATTTCCAGCCACTTGCCTCCTTTGTTTTTGCCGGATTTGGTTTTGGACGTTTTGAGCTTCTGGACCCCCGTTCTCACTTTTAGATGGTGTATATGTGAGAATGGGATATAGGGACAAAACGGATTACTTCAATTTATAGGCAATTTTATCAATTGCCTCAATTTAACAGTTTACCAAATGGATGAACGAAAAGACAGAAGGAGATTGATGGGGCATTGAATGGGAGAGTTATCAGCATCAACCTGGGCCACTTAACGCTTCAGCAATGAATGAAGAAACGGGTGAAGGTAATTAGCCGTCGTAAATATGAATCGGCTGAGGCGGGCGGAACCGGATGAAACGGGAGAACGGGGGCTGAAGCGTCTACACCTAATTCCTAGAAGGATGGATGTCGTTAATGATACATTTAGAGGAAACTGATATGCACTATCCGCAATGATTGCATTTTAATTAGGATGGTCTATCGCCCTGGTTCATGAGTGTTTAAGAGATAATCACCATCATCCTTATCTGAAGGTTTGGTTTTCCAAAGATCTCTCGCAGCATCAATGAGAATGGAGCCCCCATTCCATGCCTGTCTGTATTACCACCAAACTATCACAACCTCATTGCAATCCCAACCCCTAGAGTCATTACATTGTTGAGATTTTTACATTAGGTTGTCCAAGAACAATTGTAGCGTTAACTGCTAAGCAATCATGATTTCCGATGGAAGGCCAAAAACTAAAGAGATGCTGAAGGGATGGAAATGTAGACCAGAGGAATAATTACTAATAATTAAAAAAAAAAAAAGATTTTTTTGGCTTACAATGACATGGGCGATGACCGTACTTTGACGAATAGGTTGAAGGCAGAAGTGAATGAGCCTAGTCACGACGAAAATAAGAATGAACTCAATCCATAAGAGTGATGTCGGCGAATTGAGAGGATTTCCTCCATACCATACACTAGCGGAGGCGCTCTTACGCGCAGATTGACACACCATGTAATTCTCCTGGACATGTCCGCTGGTCCACCATTGGCTCCCTGTGGACTCCATTTCTGGATCTCACCTGCCTTGAAACTAAACCTAAACCTTAAAGCAAAGCCTTTTTCAATGGAGTTCTTCAGTAGATACAAGAGCAAAAACGCCGCAATAAAGAGAGAGAGAGAGAGAGAGAGAGAGAGAGAGATGACCATAAGAAATTGCTTCGGAGGGAACAGGAAGAAAGCGAGGCGGCAAAAGGGCGCTGCGACAAAAATAGGTACGCAAACAGAGACGTTGGACAATTCAAGTGAAATTCAGCCGTTGATATTTCAACTAAATGAGGAAAAGACGACCTTTTTATTCGGAGCTTCCGCGGCTGATCGATCACCTCCATTACAAAATTCTTGCGCTAATGTCGTCTTGCTGCTTAACTAATTCCAGATGATTTTTCTCCCCCAATTTTTCCATTTTTGTACAACGAATTTATCATTTTGCATAACTCTACTTCTCTTAAAAAAAAACAAAACAATTAGATTCAAATTTATAAAGCTTGTTATAAATAAAACTATATTTTTGTTTTTATTTTTATTTGCTGTATAACTTTTATAATTTCAAATTGGTTTTTTTAATTGCATGTTGAAGTCCTCAGTGGGTCAAACAGATCCTGGCGCACGACCCATTATGTACGTAGGCCATATTTCTTCGACAAAAATACGTTAAGAAATATTATCTATATTTCAAGGTAAGTTTCTTAAGTTAACCAAAATCCTTTTATAATATTTTAAATATTTAACATACAAAAAAATTAAATTTGATCTGTATTATTACCGACGGCCCAAAAGAAAAATCTTTTCCACGGAATTGGCCTGTAAAGTACAGAAGCCCAGTTGGGCTACGCGACCCAAATCAACGGACACACCCGATAATTTTGTCCAAGTGGTTCGTCCATTGAATACGGAATCAACGTCAACGGTCGAAGCAATTTTCCTCTCTTATTTTGAATTAATAGTCTTGGGTGCTGGTTAGAATCGCTAATTGAGCAAAATCCTATTTACCAGACGGTTTCCTAAACGGTTAATAAGAAAAGTCAACTGCCTCCTAACTTCTATGAAAACCCTTCATTTTTATTAGGAAAGATGAGAACATTAAAACAAACTAAAGGTAAATTAAAGACGCTCAATGTGCACACACACTCTCTCTCACTAAAACGCTTTCGAAAAAGTATAAACCCCAAACAAGAAATATTTATACGATATTTAAAGTTACATCCTCTCATTTTTCTCATTTCAAAGAAGGATATTAACTTGAATATCGGATGATATATACCGGAGAGTGAATTCTATCAATCCTTTGACCGTATTTTATGTTACACAGGATTCAGATTAAGAATGTGTGGAGACCGAACTCGTTTCAAACCCGATAGAGATAACTTGGATCTCTAATCTGTACTACAATTTGAATCCAAGGACGCATCATTGATATCATCCGTGAAAAGCGACTAAAAAGTTTGATAACCACACTCTTGTGAAAGATAACATGGTGAAGGCACAAGTACAAATTAGTGCACAAATCAAAGATGCCATCTCATGTGGTAATTGTCTTTTTGGAGGCCGTCGGGTGGACGATTATTTTGACCCCTACATACGAAAACTTACAATAAGAATAGACGATATCTCTAAAGCCGTCCAAACTATTTGCATGAGGCTTGATGAGTCGTCGAAAGGGGCTCTTCTGCTTCTTAGATAGCAACCTCCAAGTGAAGGAGGAGGAGAAGGAAGTGCCCAACAGATAAGGGCCAACGGCCTGAAGACCTTGAGACTTAATCTGCCTCGAGCAACAAAGTCCCAAATATACTTGGAGAGTCGTCTGAGTTATAGAACCCAGGAGGATAGCCCAAAGAGGTGAAGTTTTCGTTGTTCCTGTGACGATATAGAGCCCTCATACCAAGCAAGAGCCTCACGAAGTACGCACCTTTTAAAAGTTCTGAGCCATCCAGCCTTTTAGACCCCATCAAACCCTTCAAAATTGAGGATCTTCCTCAATGAGAAGAGGATGGCTACTCATTCTCAAATGGAGGAGAAAGTTGAAAAAATATGGCAATACGTCTTTGGAGGAGACGCAGGAGGATGAGCCGCTGACTTGCAGAGATATCCATTCACAATGGAGGTCTGAACCCATCCGCTTTCTCACAAGTTCAAAATGCCTGCCCTCCATTCGTACGATGGAAGTACCGATCCAATTGACTACCAAGACCATTTTTACACTCTCCTAAGTTTTCAAGACTTAGATGAGGCAATAATGTGTCTATACTTTTTCCTAACTCTTAAAGGGGACATCCAAGTATGGTTCTATCGATTTTAGCTGAATTCAATTTGGACATTTCAGGATTTCGCCGATGGCATCCTATCCCAATTCACCTTCAATCAGAGATAGGAGAAGCAACCATGGCATCAAACCCGGATCAAGTAAAGAGCCAAATGAAAGTTTTAAGAAATTCTTAGTTAGGTTCACGATCGATACCAAAAAAGTACCCAAGCTTACTGATGAGGTAAAGTTGAGCACCTTTATATTGATATTGGAGCCTGTGATTTCTTCAAACATCTGGCCCACAAAATTCTGCAAACTTTTAGAGAGATTAAGGCCATTATTTGAGCCTGTAGTCAAAGAGGCCAATAATCAAAACAGTCAAACCGAGGGGACCGATTCCGCCAGAAGACGGTGAAAGAAAATAGGAAGAACGGGGACCACATGGGTCCCCGAGGACCAATGAAGTAATAGAAGTCCAAGCCGATGGCACGAAGGGAGTTCAAGCCTCTAGACTTGACTTCTTTAAACGACTCTTGTACCAATATTCTGATACAAATTCATGATGAAAAGTTATTCAAATAGTCGAAGACATTAAAGAACCCATATGAAGGTAACTAGACAAAATATTATCACTACCATTGGTGTAGAGGCCGTAGTACTGAAAACTGCTAGACGCTAGAAAATAAAATTGAAGAGCTAATCTGAAAAGGGCACCTCACCTATTTTCTAAAAAAGACTCACACAGACTTCCGAAGGAGCAGTTAGGTATATGGCCGAGCAGCCAAGGAATCGAGTGGCAATTGGGGTCGTAAATATGATTACCACACGTCCAGTACGGGATGACATTCTCGAGAGCTTAAAAATAGCCGCCGGCCACAAGAAGCTAATGATAGGAGTTATGGATGATGTCATTAGTTTTAGTAACGAAAATATGACTTATGTAACTTTCTCACATTCTGATTTCTTGATTGTAATTACACTCATCTCAGATGGTAGTATGGACTATCAGTTGAAACGAGTATTTGTTGATAATAAAAGTTTAAAAAATTTATATTCTCTCTATGCGTATTTTAAATTGGGATAAAAAAAAGTCAAATAAAAATTACCAATAGACTCCTGTCTGGATTAGATAATGAACCGATACATTTTCAAAGGGTTGTCCATCTTAAAGTTACGCTGGGAACCTATCCAAGAATGGCTACCAAGATGGTTTTTTTCTTGGTAGTAGACCTTTCCTCAATTCACAATGCTATCCTTAAGCGTCTCTGTTTAACAGCTTTTGGGGTAGTGACTTTAATCCCACATTTAAAGATAAATGAGGTTAGTTCACACATCTATTGCCTACCTGTAAACTAACAAATAAGTGGAGGTTACTAACCGCACAATATTACATAGTTTAAAGATAAAATTTGAAAGTATTAGGGGCTCATAGGTAAACGAACTACCATTTGTTTTATGGACATATAGGACGATACCCAAAGGGCCTATCCGATAAACACTCTTTAGCATATACTATGGGATTGAGGCCGTCGTACTAATAGAGGGCAAGCTGTCCAATCTTCGACTTGAATGTTTTGACTTACATAACAACTCATAAAGTTTTAGAAGAATCTTGATCTACGTGAAAAAATCTAAAATATGGCACGATTATAGATGACAACTTATCAGCAAAAGATTGCCAGATACTACAATATAAAGGTGAGAGCGCGCTAATGTGAAGTGAAAGATTTAGTGCTACTAAGCATTGAAGCCACTGGTAAAAATATCGATCAGAATAAGCTCTCACCTAATTAGGAGGGAACGTTCTTGGTATCGGCCATTTTTCGAAATGGGGTGTACAAATTACACATCTAGAATGAAAAACTAGTCTCTCAAACTTAGAATGCTTTTCACCTCAAAAAATATTATCAGTGAATGTACTTACAACCAAGTAAGATTAGCTTGTATCATTTGGAGTGCTTGTAAATTTTGTGACATCTTATTAATAAAATAATTATTTATTATGTGTTCTTATGGATACTTGTTTGTTATCTTATGAAATCGCATGATTTAAGCTACTCCTAAATCAAGGGAGATCTGTTCACCTGTCCCTTGAGCCACACTTGGTGGTCGATAAAACTCGATCACGTAATCGAGCGGTCTAAATAAGATCTAGTTGTTAAAACTTGGTCACGGATCCAAGCGGTCCTAATGAGACCAAAGGTTATAACATTTAGGTGGCTTCTTTAAAACACGAATGCAAAGACCTTCAAAGTAGTATCGTCACTTGAGCATGGTTCAAAAATTTTAAGTTAGATACACAAAATGTCTAATACCCTCTGACTTATCCGAAGGACAGAGGCCACGTGTGAGCGATGACTTAAGTAATCTTAAGAGTCTGACACTTAAATATATAATATCCGGCCAACTTATATGTGTACACTTATATATGTGTGTAAATAAACAAGAGAAAGAAAGAGTCATTTACATAATGATATAAAAAAAATTTTCATTTTACTACAAAAGAATGTTACAATTACAAGTATAATAAAAAATAAAAATAAAATACAAGTATGGAAATTGCGACATTGGGAGCCACCATTTTAATGATATGCTAGCACAAGCTAATACCCTCCCAACAGCTACACTCCAACATCTGCCAAATGTCATCCAAACGAATAGACGTCTGAAACTCAGTCTCTATCTTGAAGCTTTGGTCTCGAAGGATGGCGTACTGCTTCATATCAGCTAGCTCGTGTTCAAATTGGGATGCACACTCCTTTGAAATCAGGAACTTATCTTTTTCAACATAATCACGATTCAGGTGGTCAGTAGTGCAGGCAAGATGATGTGCCAATTTTTGAAGTTGCAAGGAAAAAAGGGCAAGTCAGTGACTGTGAAGAAAGCAATAAAATAGCTAAGGAATGTTCGATCAATACCTCAGAGATAGATAAGCTCCCTAAAGGAATATCACTTGTAGGGACCTCCAAAACCTTCTGGACCTCGGATAGGTTACTGTCTTAAGCGTTTGATGATATACTGGAGAGTAAATCCCACCAATTATTTGACCGTATTTTATGTTGCATAGGATTCAGATTAAAAACGTACGGAGATCGGACCCGTTTCAGACCTAACAGATACAATTTGGCTCCCTAATCCATACTGCAATTTGAATCAAATAACGTATCAAAATTATTTAACTAACTAACTAATTATAATAATTAATGTTTTTGATAGTCAATATTAGTGATATTTAATGTTATTGATGATATTTGTAAAACAATCCAATTCTATTTAATAACATGGTACAATAGGGTAAAAATCTAAGGAGATTAGGTAACTAAACATACAGGGGAGCTAGAATCTAAAAGATCATGAAAGCATTCCATTTATATGTTAAGAGCAAATTACATATATATATAAAAGTCGAATTCACCTACATAGGAAAGTGAGATTTGGAGTTAAATAAGAGGACTGTGTCCTCAATCAATACAAGACGTAATCGTATCCTTTGTGCCTTGTCCTTCTCGCAAATCCCTTTACCACCCCTCTCCCCCCGGCTCTAACTGACGGCCAATGCCTGATATATTATTTCAATATATACGTAATATAATTGTGTTAATTTGTGATTTGAAGGAGATTATACTGTGGTGTTTGTGGAATAACAAATGGATCGTTCATATTGAAAAAACTATATATATTATGAATGTTGCAAAACAACAAGTATCTGCCAAAGAATATGCTTTCTTCATCCCTCATCAAATGTAATTCACGTTTAGTATACCTTGCAGCTTTCACAATATCTTATTCTTTCTTAAGCAAAACTGTCTTATTTGTTTATGATTACTGGTATACCCTGCATGGAACGTAGTTTAAAAGTAAAATCAAATGATTGTAAATAAATTTGTAGACAGTATACTTTAACTCTTTGCTCTGAATATGCATAATTTCATTCAATATACCCAAGCATACATATTAAATTAGAAATTATGACGATGAAATCGATAAGTGGTTTGTAATGAGATCCTTAACGTGCATTGCATCGTCTCTAAAATCAAGTTCCTTGATTCTATCATTTTTTATTTTGGGGTTCACCACTACCTAATGACTCCACAATTTTTTCATTTAGCTTCTCTTAAAGTTTATTGTGGTGTTTACGGGAAGCTCTAACCAAGTTCGATTATCGTGATATCAAATTAAAGAGATCAATTGTAAGATATAAATTTTAAAAATTATTTTAATGATTTCAAATTTAACTAAGTTGATGAGTTTTAAAGTTAATTACAAATTTATGACAAAATTTAGATATTACAGTGAAGTAAGTTAGACCCAAGTGACACATAACCTATACCTGATTTATGCATAAGTATGTTTTGAACAAAGTATCTACACTTGAATTGTGCAAGAGTGGCTCTCGTGCATATTTAGGCTAGGATGTTGGTATATCATACACGCCTGTTAGGCAATTATGCACATTAGAGATTTCATACCTATACTTGCGTTGTGTGTGACCAACGTATAGTGTTAATTTCTTATAAATATGCCATCTAATCGATTTTGGCTCATTTTCTATAAAATTTTAAAAGAAGAGAGAGAAAGATAACAGAAAAAGGAAAGAAAATCAAAATTTGATGAAAAATCAAGCAAATATGTAGTAAATTTTAATTTAAAATAAGTAAAATCTAAACTTTTTTTTTTTGCTATTGATCTTTTCTAAAATTTTTTAAATATTTCTTATTCCAATTAATATTCTTACATGTTACTAAATTCTATAATTATATTTCTATATATCATTATTATTTTTTTGGTAAGTAATTAATTGTATTAAAATTTAAATAACCTGTACAAGCAGCTATATTTTTTACCAAGTATTTTACCAACTTAAAAAAAGAAACATAGAAAGATGAAATCCCCAAAAATAAGACACAGGAGTCTTAAGTAAAGGATTACACAATTGGAATCAGCTATTGAGACTCAAAATCACAATTGCCAGCAGTACTGAAACAGGAGGATGCTACTTCAGCAATAGGCGAACCCAGCCACGTCACTTAATATAATAAGTTTACATGTCACTAAATCTTATATTTATATTTCTATATGTTATCAATCTCTACAAATTTGTTCCTACATATCTTTTATTTATAAGAAATTAATAAAATTGCAAAAACTATGTTGAATTCCTTATATTTTAGTACAAATGGTTTTATATGTCATTAATTTTCACACTTAAACTTTTACATATCATAAATTTCTATATTTTTATTCTTACATGTGGTATAATTGCAAGTAAATTGATAAAAACTCTACAATAATTTTGATAAAAGTTATTAGTTTCTTCATCATAAGAAAAATATATGCAAATTATATTTTGTGTGAAGTTTTTAATTTTGACAAATTAAGAATTATTATAGAGAATTGATGAAATATATTTTGATATGTCTTAATATATTATTTATAAATCAATAATCAAATCTAATATTTATGGGTCAAAAAAGTAGTATTTGACTATAACTATAGAGAATAACATGTAGTCAATTTATCCACAACTCATGAATAGTGAAATATAACCCTTAGCTATGTGACAATAATTATAGTCCAAAGTTTAATATTTGACCCTTACTGATGAGGTTATTGTCTATTCTTAATCTTTATATGTTAGTACAATTTTGTACACCTTTTATTTTTATAAGTATCATCTGATTTCTCTGTCATAAAATTTTATGCACTTGTATAATTTTGGCATGATTTTCACATTTATATAGTTTTTCGTAAGTTTAATTATTTTATACAGTTTCTATATACTTTATCAAAAATTTAATACCATCAGCGTTATGGCTTCTGATCATGATTATTATGTTCGTATATTTGCTTGATATATTCACATATGAAATTTTATATATTTTACTGAATTAGGTTCATTCTTACTATTATTTGGTAACCTTTTAGTTTAGTAAATTTGAATAAACTTGTAAGGATTTTGAGATCACAATGAGGCTTTTAAGAATAATTTTTAGAATATTTTACATGTTCAATTGCATTTAATTATTCAGATACGCAGTTGATAATTATTATTTTGGTTATATCTATAAATGGCTATCAGCCGATGATGTTATTTAAGTTCAACAAATTATGAAAGTTTATAGTTTGATACTTTAATTTTCGGGTTGTGATATTTTCTTTTACTAATGGTTTAAAGTCAAGCAATTGGCGAGTTTCAGAATTACTTTTGGGTGTGATATTTTAATCATATATTTGATTATTATATTATTACCCGGGTCATTAAATAGTATTTATATAGGTTCTTTTATCTCAACATATTGTGTTGGGTTTATAACGATTAATTTAACATTGGATTTTTTATCCTAAATCAAGAACTTGCTTTTTACATTAAATAATGGTGGTAAGATAAAGTAAATATCTTTTTGGGATCAAGAACGTGATATCAGTAATGCCATCATAAGTTTAGCAACAATTGCAAGAGTCAAGTGAAGTTGATTGGTAAAATAGCGAATATAATATCCTGATTTAATTTCTTTCATTACTAAAAATGAGGCAACTGAACTCATCTCTTCCTTATATGGCTCATCTTTCATACCCTTGTGTCATAAAATGACCAATCAAGTTCTGCTTTAAATAATAAAGCACATGTATTAGTGACATGTATAACACAATTTAACTATTTTATAGTGAATCCGGTTCTATCAATACAGTATAAAAATAACTTTTATTTGTTTTCTTTAGAGACTTATTAACTAATATTTTTTAAAAAAATCATCACCTGGGACTTTAATAATAGTTTTAACTGTTTCTAAAAAATTTGATAGAGCGATAATTTGGTGACTTTGATAAGCATTTTACAATACAAGCTTTTGAAAAACAGTGTTTGTTTGAGCAAAGTGACAACAAGAGTTTAAGCTAAGAGAGGCAAAATCATTCTATCTGATTTCTATAAGATATTTGCTCGAGTGAAAACCAGTTATCAGCACCGCCTACGTCTCTAAAATGCTTTGACTAGAAGGTTTCTACGGATAAAGGGGGTCAAATTCTATAAACACAAGGGGAAGAGATTGGTTCATTTTTTATCTTTTGGAGGGTTATCAATTATTTGAGAAATTATTATATTTTCGTTTCAATATGTATTAAAAAAAGCTTTTAAAAATCTTTTATCAACATCCTTTAAATACGTTGCGTGACTTGAAATCTTGTCGGGTCCCTATGTGGGGTTCGTACATAGAGTTGAGGAGCCTTTGATTGGATAAGCCAATATGAACATCCTTGAGTAGATGAAAGAAAATCACATAATTTTGAGCCATTTGGGGGGTTTGTGGCTAAGAGATAATAAGTTAAGCTAAGTTAGATAGACTTGGTACATCTTTATCTATTATATTATAAGTTGGCTTTGTAATAGATTTACTTCTATTGACTTATAAAACGTAGATAAATTTTTTATCAAACTGATTGATGAGGTTTTCTTTCATTAATCGGAATGTATGTCATTTAAATTTCTACAAAATTTTTATTATCTTATTGTATTTGTAATTTAAAAAGTAGTCTAAATCTCTCTCTCCCTCTCTCTCTCTCTCTCTTCCATTTGTTTAAATTTTCAACATCATATTCAGTTGTGACAAATATTAACTATTTAAAGA
>JAOVVI020010843.1:0-12903 GCA_028571085.2 Nepenthes alata
AGTTTTGATATTGTTCACGGTGATATTTGCGGCATTACACTTGGTTTATTTCATGCTCAGTATAAGTATGTTATGACTTTCATTGATGATTATTATTGGCATACTGGGTTTTATTTTCTTCATTGAGATTCCAAGGTAATCACTTTTTAGACTTTTGTGGCATATGTTAAGAATTGATTCGCTACATTTACCAAAGTGTTGCGATCTAATTCAAGTGGAGAATATATCTCATAACTTTCATGCCAATCTAAATCATAAAGGAATTGTCTCCTATTGTTCTTGTGCTTATATACCACAACAAAATGGCATGGCTAAACAAAAGAATTGACGTCCTTTAGATGTTGTCTGCACCTTATTGCTTGAGCCCTTCTATGTGGTCTAAGTTTTGAGTTGAGGACATATCCATCTAATTTTTAAATTATTGGCACAAACCTTGAACTTTGATTCCTTGTTATTGACTCTTTCATCAACACCCGAGCTATCTTGATGCACATACTTCCGGTGAATTTGTTTTTTCATTTACTTCAACATGAGCGGCGAAAATGTTTTGCTATATCTCTTAAATGTGCTTTTGTGGGCTACAATGTTTCATATTATTTATGCTGATCCGGGTTCTCGTTTTCATATTTCACGTAATTTTGTTTTCTTTGAAATCAACATTTATGTCCCTCGCATATTATTACATGAATTTATGGTCCTTCTTAGCTTTAAAAGCTTAACTCATTCTCTAGAACGATCCAAACTCGATTAGTGTATACATGATGATAGTGAACTGTGCCCCTTCCTGAGGATGCCCTTGCAACTAAGTTTGCTTTACCTTCCGAGCATTTATTGTGACCTAAGGATGTTGCAACAATCTCCTGCCCTAATAGTCTTCCTGATAGTGTTCCTCACTAATCTACCATTAGTATTCTATCTTCCCAATTGGTATGGTTTTGATACTACTTTTCTTCCATTTCCCTTCTGTCATGTTTTTTTGAGACTGCTACATATGAGTGTTGTAAGAAAGCAATGGATGAGTACTTTCAGGATTTTTTGGATAAACATTCATGAGCCATTGTTGCTTTTCCATTTGATGTTAAAGATATTGGTTATAATTGGGTATATTCTATCAAACTCTGCTATGATGAAAATTGGATCATTATAAAGCTTGGATGTTGAGAATACCTTTTTTCTATGGTGATCTAAGGAGGAAATTTACATGGCTCCTCTATCTGGCTTTGTCTCCTTTCCGTTGTCTAATGTGTATAGATTGATTAAGTTTCTCTATGGTCCGAAACAAGCCCTGTAGGCATGATTTGACAAATGTTGATCTACTTTGGTTCATGTAGAGTCCATATGACTCCTCTTTATTCTTATGCTAGACACCTACTAGTCGTGTCCTTTTATTGGTTTATGTCAATGATATTGTCATTATTAGGGTGGACTCTTGGTTAATTGCCCAACTTTAGAAGCACCTCAAAATTAAAGGCCTTGGTCCTCTTACATTCTTGGATTAGATCTCCACATGGACCCTTCAAGCATCATCTTGAGTCAACCAAAATACACTTAGGATTTAATTACTTTACCCTGTCTTCAATATTCATTTTTAATAAATACTCCTTGGAGGTTAATTTAAAATACTGATGTGAGGAGGGAAATCTTCGTGTCACTACTCTTTATTAACAATTAGTAGGGAGTCTAAACTACTTAACTATTACACGTCATGATATTTCTTTTGCAGTTCAACATGGTAGTTTATATACTCTCCAGAACATGTTCATTTTGCCATTGTACATCCTAGTTTTTGGTATATCAAATGATCTTACACCTGTTGATTGTTCTTTCATACTGGGTCTCCTAATCATCTTGCTGCTTTTAGTGATTTTGCTTGGGTCGGGCACTTGATGCTTAGTTTTAGGTTGGTGTATGTTTCTGAGAGACTCCATAATATTCTAGAAGAGTAAAAAGGGTGATCATGTTTACAAATCTTCACTTGAATCCAAGTATCACCGGTTGTCTACATTGCTCTAAATTGTTTGTCTTCGTGGACTACTTGCTGAACTAGGCTTCTTTTAGCTTGCTCTACATGTTGACAACTTCTGTGCTATTTAGATTATTACTAATTCTGTTTATCATTGACGAATGGTGGTGCTAAATGGGCTATGGTATGCCGGCCTAGAACTAATTCAGAGGCTGCTCATTTCTTTATGGGTTGTGTTGGCACGATAATTTTTTCCCAAGTGGTGTCTAGCATGGCATGATGGGACTATCCCAACCCAACACGGCATGCAACACAATTTAGATCAGACCGTGCCATGCTTGGGACATGCTGTGCCAATCTTACGGGCTTGCCTGAGTGTTGCTTTGGGCCAATCTACAGGCCAATCATTAGGCCAATCGAGCTATTAAAAAATCGACTATTATTTAAAAAAATAATATACGAAAAAAGATGAATGAATGAATTTCTCAAATTTTATTAATGAAATATTTATAAATTTACAAAAAATTTAGTACCTAAATTACTCATTTTAACTTTTGTTTTCACTTGCACTACCACTTCTGGACTCATTGTTTTTGTTGCTGCTCAGAATTATAGGTTTTTATTATCTCTCTTCTATATTAAACCAATCTTTAAAAAAAGGATGCACATTTCAATAATTTTAGATGTCATTATGCTTTGCTTTTCATCTACTTCTTGAACATTGATGCTGAAGGCAGACTCAAATAACATGATACTTGGTGGTGGGGGCTATATGGAATGCATGTGAGCACCGGGAATGTATTCTTGTTTGCCTTGTACCAATCCAAACTTTTAAACTTAAATTAGTTAGACTTGACAATGTGGTCAGACGGTAAGTAGTATAATAATTTAGCTTGTATTGAATATACTTTGATCCAAGATGGCTCTGTATGAGGGAGAACATATCTCCCTTATTTGGATGACGATTGTTGTTGCTGCTACTACTGTTGGCTTCGGTAGCTTGTGTGGATAGTTTCATTGTTGACTAGGGTGCGTACAATTTATACATAGTTTGCAAGTTGTATGACATCCTTTGCTTCACCTTTTCAATAATCTCGCTCATCTCGTTGTTTGCAAAATATTCTTCAAAGCAAAGGAACACTCCACTTTCCTTCAAATTGGGGTCTATAATTATAACAAGGCATGATAACATTTGAGGATTCACCTATATTTTAAAATTTTCCCCTGCAAAATATATTTTATTAATATTAGCCAATATTTTAAATTTGATATATTTGAGTAATTTTCACATTTGGGTCGTATCCTTTTTTATCGCCATTGCTAGTATAATATCTTAAAAAATTATCTTGCTGGTATATGGCCAAATAGTTACTAAATTTCAATAGATGGTTCGAAATAAGATTCGATATCATATAATATGTACTTGAAAGTTAGTTAATAGCAAAATAAAAAGTTTCTAAAAATTATATTATCATTTCCACTATCTTTCTTGTTTGTCTCTGTAATGGGCCCCCATGATGGAACATGTTCACTGTGAAAGATGGTTAGAACATTGTGGGAAGGATGCCCTATTTCCAGCATTTGGTACATGATGTTCCACCTGGTTGGACAATCTATCCTCATTCTCTTATATTTGAGGTTATCCAGCTATCATAGTTGGAATTTCTGCCCCTGAAAAGAATATGTTCTAATAAATTCAACAATTTTAATTTCTCCACATATAGAGAAACAAAATACAAAACATCTTACACACTTAGGTTAATAATTGTAATTTACATGAAGTTATAATTGTAATTTATTAGAAATGATTCTCTATTGAAATTAGAGTAAATTGTAATTTACATAAAGTTATAACTACATTATTATTCAAAGCATTATCAAGAGAAATAGAAAAATATTGTTAAAAATTCATTTTTATCAATGACACTATTTAATTCTTTTGCAATTGCGGAAGCTATATCTGGATGCTCAAAAACTTCAAAAACTAATAGTTCTTTATCAATTCGCATTCTTCATTAATCCAATGTGCTGCTGGACAAATATATGGTATATTATTACATGATGAACAAATATAACTAGTTAAGGAAAATTTGAATTTACTTTTATCAATTTAGAAATTAATTCTTGTTTTAACTTTGAAAAAAGACGAAGTGTATTGCCTTTTAGTGTATGACAATACATTTTGACAAACCTAGGTTGTAAACACCTTTGCACATATTTTTGAATTTTGGATCTCTTGTCTCAAGAAGTGAATTCTTTGAGTGACCAATATACGGTGTCCAATTCCGCTGGATTTATCTTCAGATTTGGAATACTTCTTGCCTTACATTATTTGCAATGTTAATTCATATTGAGTTATTGGTATTCACTATCTTTCATGTTTTTCTATGTGACATTCTAGATATTTGGTACCTTTAGAACCAACACTATTATAATCTTTTTTGTATTTTTTACACACCGCTCTTTCTGGACCATTACATAATTTAATATTAAATAGTTTCCACACATCATTTGAATGTTTTCTAGTTCTAGGGGACGTCTAGAGGTACCAAGAGTTGCATTGTCAGTAGGGCAGGTTGTGATTCTGGTATATCAAAACCACTTGGATAACTATTAATATCTAGTGTAATTGGTATAGGAGTTTCAGTTGTGTTGAAATTGGGCCAATCTCCTTAATGAAAATGAAGAATATTATCAGTCATACTCAAATTGTACAAATTAAATTGTTCAAATAAAAAGAATTAAAATTTAGAACAATTATTCATTGATTATTAAATTATTAGATAACTTAGAATGAGTATATGGAGAAGTTGAGAGATTAAGAATGAGAGTCTACATAGAATTTGGTGAAGAAATAGGCAGAGGGACATATATAACTTTTGGGGAGGAAATTGTTATAATTTTGCATGAAGAAAGGGGTAGGAGGTTTAGATATACTGGTCTACAGACCGTTGCAAATTAAAAAAAAAGAGTAGCATGTTGTCCAAAAATTTCTAGCCTTGTGCAGCCTGAGGTTTTGGGTTATGTTTGACATGACCCATTACTATTAATGTTATGTCGTGCCTAACCTATCATCTAGCACGTGAAGCTGTGCCGTGTGGTGCCGAGTCGCCCCATAGGTGGCAGAACCTGTTTACCACTTTTATGAATGGATCATATATCTTGAGGTAGATTGTCATATTCAATTAGATGTGAATACTCGGGTCTTTACTCTCCCTATATTTTCACTAGTTTTCAAATCACTGATGTGCTTATTAAGGCCAAAATTCAATGGCGTCACAAATTTCTTATAGCCAAATTAATGCTTCGTGATTGACTATAATTAATTTTGAGGGAGATGCCGGTAGAATAGATTATTAGCCATAATTGTTGTAATTAGTATAATTAGGATTTAGCATTAATTAAACTCATTTCACTAGTTTCAGATCACCGATATGTTTATCAAGACCATGACTTGATGGCATCACAAATTTTTTATAGGCAAATTAATGCTTCTTGATTGACCATAATCAATTTTGAGGGAGATGTCAGTAGAATAGGTCATTAGTCATAATTGTTGTAATTAGTATAATTAGGATTTATCCATAGTTAAACTCAATAAGCAAATTAATGCTTATTGATTGACCATAATCAATTTTAAGGGAAATGTCAGTGGAATAGGTCATTAACCATAATTGTTGTAATTAGTGTAATTAGGATTCAGCCTTATGTTGTAATTACTGTAATTATGCCAGTCAATATCTGAAAATCAAGATTGTATTATTCTTGAATCTCCTATGTAAAGAAAGGTAGTCTTAATTGAGAGACAACTAGCATTTCTACAGTTTCGAATGAGAGAAAGAAGTGAAAAATCATCTTTTTTTACTATGACTTTTCCGCTCCAGTTGTTGCTTTTCTTTCTATTACTTCGAAAGTAGCCACTTTTAACTTCAGCCACTTGAATTTTCAATGTTCTTTTTTATTTCTCATTAAACAAATGCAATCTTCTTTTGAAAATCCCAGTTAATCTAAGCATGATAGTAGAAAATCTCATTGTTATTACTTAAACAACTGTGAAATGTATGCTTGCATATTTGTCTATAGGTCAAGTTGGGTATATGATTATTAGAATAATCTATTGTGGGATATGCAAGCATGACAAATTATATGTTGTTTTATATCTCCATGAATCTAGAAACTTTTGCTTGTATTGTATTATTTGGTCTACTACTACTAAGTTGGAAAAAAAAAAAAACCTATCCTCAATGGTCTCCTCTCTTGTGTACTCTATCTCTTTTTCTGTGTGCAAATTTGTTATATGAAATTTTAATTGCCCCTCCCCCCTTGCCAGCGGGTATTTAATTCTTAAAAAAATTAACTGAAATTGAAGTGGCGAAAGAGCTAGTCGGAATATGTATTTTTAAGATAAATTGAAAACCTACATTGCCATTTACTCAACAAATTCTTATTTATTTATAGCATGAATTCGTGAATCTTGCTATTGGGAATCCAAAATCTCAGCTACATATCTCAAAACAGGGTAGTGTGAACTCTGCTGGCACAAACATTGTCTTCCCAGATTCTGACAAGCTGTTGTCTTTAAAGAGGAAACAAAATCTACTACTGCAATAATTAGAAAATCTGGACGCATTCAGCGTAATTCTCGGCATCAACCAATAAATCCTGTTGCTAAAGAGATAATTGTCAGTGATACTGAGAAAGATGAACCACCTGTTCATGCGAACCAATCCCCAGAGGGCACACCTGATGTAAGTTACCAGTTCCTCTCTTACCCTATCTGTTTGTCATATGATTTATTTCTTAATATGCAGCCTACCTCTTTTCAAGCAGGAAGCTGGGAGGTCTTTGCCAGAGGGAATCCCAGGTGCAGCTGATGCTGAGTACAGAAGAATGGATATAGACTCCCAAAAGTAGGTTGTGCGGTTGATGCCTGTGAGCTTATCTTGTTAATAATTTATTCTCAAGTGCATTGGCTCTTTTTTGCTTCCCAGATCCAAACTTTAATGGATGAAAACATTCGGCTGAGGAAGAAGTTGGAAAATGCTTTTGGAAAACTTGAAGCGGTATGCCTCATTTTGTTCCTGTATAATCTCATGCTTCATAATCTAATATAATTTGAGCATACTTACAAGCGTTGGACCAGGTATTGAACATTGGTCTTACATAAAATTCTTGTCATGGCAGTGTTTGGAATGACAGTGAAGTGTATAATGGATCTTAGGTAACTAGAATAGAATTGCATATATGTCGCATAGCAACTCATAAAGCCACCTCATAGATGATTCTGGGAAGAATTTGATTTGAAGTCCCAAATATGGTAAAATCTCAGTTTTCAAAATCTTTTGCCTGAGTTTACAAAAATGTATGAGATTATTGACAGGGCTTGTGGGCTTGTGATGATTTCAAAGCTCCAAAGATTAGTCACTGTTATAACCACCAGTTGCCTACTTCATGCTGAACAATCTTCTCCATAGAAGGAGTTGGACAGAATATGTAGAGGAGCTAAAAACAGTAGACTTCTCCAGAAATGAGCAGAGTGCTATTTCAGTAATAAATGCCTTTTAGTTATGGGTAAATGAGAAAAAAATTGATTGGCGGCCATGAAATCTCTTCGATTCATAGATTTTGTTATGTTGGAGTACCCTTAATTAGAAGTTGAGGAGATGCCATTTTAATATTAACGCAGATAAGCTGAAATAGAGAAGTGCATTAGCTGTCATTGATGAAGTCCACATTGACGGAAAATTCTTTAAGAGATGTTTAGACTTCAGCGACAATGCTTTGTGGAGATTGAGTTTAGTTGAAATGAAAACATTAGGATAATATGGGAAAACACTATGAAATGCTGATGTAAGCAATGCTAGAAGTAGCACATGTAGGGTATTTAAGATGGTTTATACATTTATAGTGTGCTAGTGACTGCACTGAAATTGAGTTATTAAGTTTATCTGCACAAAGAGGGGGAGAGATGGGCATAAAGACATGATGGAGTTAAAGGGGTTGGACAGGCTGCTCTGGTACCAACCAAAGACAGTTGTCACCATGAATGAAAATAATAGTATTTGTACTAGTCACGACCATATTGGTATTGACTATCTTAGACATAATTTTTGCTTTGTGAATCGGAACTTGGGAATAAATATTGGCTAATATATCAGAATATATTGGATGAATCGGCTAATATTTTGAATATAGGCCAGCATATTGTAGATATGGAGATTTTGTCGTAGTTTGGGAAGCCTCGTGGATCCAAAGTTTGCTCTGGGCCCTCGTGTGGGCTGGCAAGCTGAGGAGATTCTAGTCATCCGAAAAAAAAAAAAATACGAAGAATAGTGAAACCAAAATGGACATCATACTGCTGGATTTCAGATCTTGTTTTCAATATGTATCTGACCACTGAAAATTATGTGAAGAGGCTAAACTGCACGTTAAGAGTACTCAGTCTTTTGTATGAAAATTTATGTTCCTATAGGTTGATGTTGAATTGTTGCTGAGGAACTATCCACTTAGAGACAAGGTTGAGAATGTGAAAGAAATTTTGCCCTTTGGTCCTTCACATTAAACTGATCATTTACATTGTTCAAAGGAGAAGTAATCTTGATTGGAAATTGTCTCAGAGCATGTCTTTTATAAGTTGCACTTTAGTGATTACATCCAAGTACCATAGTAACTGTGTAGTTAAAACTGTGAAAAATGCTTCCTAGAATATGGAAATATCTAGACAGTCCACGGAAATTTCGGAATTAATTTTAGTAACTTATAGGTATGCAAGGAAAGAAACATGGTGGTGGAATATATTTTATCCAAAAGCACCATTTCAAAATCCCAGGGTGGAAGGTACATCTTGGGTTGATATATAGTGCTATAGATATGGGGATATAATTAGAGCTTGTTGTTGCGGGTCTTCCTCCTTTCTGCTGACTTTGGATCACCATGTCACACAGTCTAACGGCAACAGGGGAAGTAAATGAAAAATGAAGGCACAATATTGTTTTAAATTACATGTGTTAACAGAAAGTTAATGTGGTACATAAGACCATAGTGGCCAAAGCAAAGAAATTATGCTGGAACCCTTCTAATGTCGCGCTGGAACCACTATCAACTGCTGTCAAACCCTGTGTAGACAGTCATCTCTCTTTCTCGCCCTGTTTTACTTTATCACTGGCAAAATGGGCTAAGATGGCCCCATTCCCACTGGCCACCGGATTATGTCCAATTTAGTCCATGTTTTGGATTTTTTTGAAAAAAAATGCTAACTTATTTTTATTAAATATGCCATGTTTTTAGTTTTTAAAATTGGGAAAAATCCCAACTTCCCCGTTAGCATGTGCAAATTAACCAATTGCAACATGTTTTTTTAGAATGTTTGTGAATTTAGAGCTTGTTAATGTCAAATACATGTCAGACATTTTAGGCTATCACAGAGGGACTAGCAACATTGATCCTTTGACACCAAAATCAAAGCAAAACAAACAAAGCTTTTCCCACCATGTGAGGTTGCTTAAAAGGATTTTCTGCCACCATTGAGCTCTTTGTATGCCTTTATTGTCTCCAAACATTCAAGATTATCATAACTGATGGTTTTCTTTAAATTTCTTGTCGCTGTTCATCTACCCTCTTTTAATGAACCTCGTTCATTGCTTGAGAACTCCTTGCAAGAGCACTAATTGGTCTTGTCTTTACATGAACAAAAGACGAAAGCATGTCTCACATTTTTGTCTTCTATGGTTGCTACTCACCATTTCCAAAATAATTTCATTTCAAATCTTATCATTGCAGGATCACATATCCACCTCAATTAATCTTCATTTTAGCTATTGCCATTTTTCACATGTTGGCTACACTCAATACAAGATGGTTGGCTTGCTAATAACCTATAATTTTGAGCTATATTCTCTGCTCTTACATGATCTGTGAAATAGTTATTTAATTCATCCAACTTGCTTTAATTCCAGGTGATATCCTCATCGACCCATCTTTTTGGATCATTGACATGAGTTAATTAGAATAGTCTATCTTTGCTTGTTCCACTGCATTCTGTATACATAATTTTCTCTAATTAATGCCAAAACCTTTGGCCAAAAGAGCCAAAAAGACATTAACTGTAGGACTTGTTAAGATTTAGGAAAAGAAATTTGATGGTGCTCTCTAATTCTCTCTAAAGGGGGAGAAAAGGAAGGATAGAAGTTCAATTTTGGCGATGGTTACCCATGTGTGCAAAAGATGGCATTTTTTAGCAACCACTGGAAATATGGAGCAAATAGTTATTGTGATAAGCCTAGATTATTTGAGCAAGTGTGACAGCTTAAGCTGAGGGTGAGTGGTTTTAATAGTTTGTTCGAGTTTGATTGGGGACCCTGTTTGGATAATTGCAAGATCTCCATTAAGATTATTATCCATGATGCTAAAATCCAGATACTATAGAGTAGATTCTGATTATTTTATATTACTTGGGTGATCGGAAGTCCTGCAGTGATGCATACATGCATTTGTCTATGTGTTAGATGGGCAGCTTTGTGTGCAAAGTAATTTGGATCTGAATGAAGAATAACAGAAGGACAACAAGAAAATGGGAGCTCAGTTACTCCTAGCACTTGCTTGGTTGTGGCAAATTGAGGTTGTTTTCTGGAAAACATTTCAAGGAAAACAAAAATCTGGAAAATGTGTTCACATATGTTTGTTTTTCATTTGGAAAACAGAAAGCACTGTTTTTTAGTTTTTCAATGAACTGAAATTTTGAAAAACATAGAAAAAAAATGAAGATGATGTTATCCAGATTTTTCTAAGGTTCATATAGTGTTGGATTTGACATTTTTGTAAATCTAGCCTATTTGTAAAAGTTGACTAATGTAAATAGGCACGTATCTAATAGAAGTAAATGAACATGTTCTCTAGAAAATGCGTGAAATTGGAGAAAGGGAATTGGAAAATGAAACTATGCCACTTTAGTTGTGAAAAATGGATTTTTGTTTTCCTGTCAAAGAAACAGAAAGTCTTGTGTCCAAAAATGTATGCTATTTAGCTGTCAAGCTTTAAATAGAAATTCAAAGAACTCAGAAAATATCAAAAATGATATTATTGGAAATTTTCCACTGGTTCTTAGTAAGTGTTCTCCATTCTTCAAATATAGCTTATATGAAAATGTATGAGAATATCTTATGATTGAAATATTGTGGTATAAGCTTATTGATGTTGATGTGTGCCTAATTTGAAGTTGATTTTAATTTCAAAATCAATTTTTTTTTTGGGTATTTTTATCTTTAAAATCACCTCACAATTTGATGTAACCTTTTAATCATTGTGAATGATAGCTTTATACACTGTGGGAGACTGTATCACTTGATATGAAGAGCCAAAAAGTGTGGTCCTCTTATTAACATTTATGTCATTGTCTAATTTTGTAACATCTTAAAGAAATATATAATTTGTGCATTTTTAATTCAATGACAATTGAACTAATTATATCTTCAATAATTTGAAGGATCAGGTTATCAATTAATTGAGCATTATTTTGTTTAAAGATTTGTTAATTTGGTGAGTTTAGAATTTAATTTGAGTTCAATTTATTAGCTTAATGAGTTAAGTTCCGATGAATCATCTTCAAGTTTCAAATTGAGCTATAACAAATTGAGTTTGAGTAGCTAGTTTGTCTATTTCACCAAGTCTTTTTCGACACAGTGTTCATACTATTGCACCACCTTTCGTGTAGGCTCACCATTAAAAAAATCCAATTGCAACACCTGACCAGCATAACATGTTTATGAATGGATATATCAAATAATGTTATATTTTAAAAAAATTTTCCTATCTAAACGAGCTCATAAAATCTACTTAACTTGTTGAGTTTCTTGAATTGAGTTTGAGCATGTTTCAACTAACAATTTCAATCCAATCTCAAAATAACATGGTTTGATTAGTGAGCATAATGCTCTGTTAACTCTTACTAATGAACAATGACTTGTGTAAATGAGCACATATTGATGGACACAAAAGAACACATGGAAAGGTGGACAAGAAAAAGAAAGCCGTAAAACAAAAAGCCGGAGGCAGTTTTCCAAAATGAAGAGGTCCTCAGTTTCTCTTTCTTTTCTTGATTCCTTTTTGTTGGGGCAGAGGTGGGCGGAGGTCTTTTGAAAAGGGTTTCGTCGGTGAGCATTCTTTGGTTATCTGTCTCTCCCACTTCTGAGCAACTGGCAGCTTCTTTCTTAAACAAAGAGGCTAATCCAGGGAGTGACAGATTATTACTTGATTTGCATGGTAGGCCTAGTCAAATTTCGATTATCTAGTGTTTCCATGGTTGCAGCATTGCTATATTTTCGTGGGCTTCTTCTTCTTCTTCTGTATTTGTGTTGAAGTTCCTGTACAAAAAATTGGTTCTCCCTTCTGATCAAGCTCTCCCTTCTGATCAAGCTGATTATTAATCATATCCATATTTGGTTTCAGTGCGAGAAGTGGGATCAAATATATTTGGAAATTTGGACCATTTTTTCAAGTATGAGCAAGACCACTGAAACAGCAGTAAGCTTATGTGCCAAAGTGGTGCATAGTGCTTTGTTTGAGAAAGCTGAAGTTGCTGTTCCGGGGGCTGCTAAGTGGACACGAGCCGATATTTATTTAATAGTTGTGATATCGTCTGGTTCCAGAAGCTCTTTGATGCGGTGGTGCTGGTATGTTTCCCCCCTGAAAGTATGAACTGTTTTATGTGGTTAATGCAACAGTTTTTTTGGAAAGGAAGCAAAACTGTCGAATGCAATCATCTTGTTAAGTATGTTTCCCCCCTGAAAGTATGAACTGTTTTATGTGGTTAATGCAACAGTTTTTTTGGAAAGGAAGCAAAACTGTCGAATGCAATCATCTTGTTAAGTATGTTTCCCCCCTGAAAGTATGAACTGTTTTATGTGGTTAATGCAACAGTTTTTTTGGAAAGGAAGCAAAACTGT
>JAOVVI020010844.1:0-12903 GCA_028571085.2 Nepenthes alata
TATATATTAAATGGTTAAATATTTAACATAGAAAATTATCAAAAATAATGGACTAAATAATTATAATTTGATTATTTTTATTGCATCATATCAAATTTGATAGATACGATGATCCATGAGTCGGTCTATAACTCAGCCTGCTGAAGGAAGAATAGGAAAGAACTCCAATAGGAACAAACACTTCCTAAAATGGGAGTTGCTATTTCTCATCTCAGTGATTCTCTAGAGTAATGTATACAAGTTACGTATCCAGAACAGTAATTTGATCACACGGACATGAAATATCATCCACCTCAAAAAGTATTACCAATGATTTCTTGTAAAAGATAGATAAGTATGTATCACAAATATCCATGTAAGAATATATACACAAAGTTTTCAAAATTTTAATATGATATTCATAAATTTAAAACAAAAATTCTCAAAAATTTCATAAAATAAGAATCAAATTAGTATACATGTAAGGTATAATCAGGCAAAGTAAGCAAATATTACATATATGAGTATTTGAAAACTCCATACTAAAATATAAATATATAAATTGTTTATCAAATTTAGAAAAAAAAAATAATTTTTATCAAAATTAAAGTAGAGCTTTTCGTCAATTTACTAGCAAATACTTTGCAAAAATATATGTATAAAGATTTAGGAATTTCAATCTAATATCCATAAATTTATAACTTAAGTTTTAAAAAATCTGATAAAATGGGAATCAAATTAAAATGTATGTAAGATATAATTAAGAGAAGTAATCAAATATTACATATATAAGTATTTAAATAAGAAATATTTAAAAATTTTAAAAAAATTTAGTAACAAAATAAGAAATTGGTTTAGATATACTTATTTTAACTTCAATATTATCGAAGATCAACTCGGATTCAATTCAAATTTCTTGAATTTCATTTTCTCTTTCTTCCTTTCTCTTTTTCTCTCTCTTATCATCATCACTTTTCTCTCAAATTTTGCCCAAAAATGAGTTGAAATCAACTAAATGGCCTTTTTATAAGAGACTAATGTACATGTGTTGGTTAGGTACAAATTGGGCACAGAAGCTTCTTTAAGCTTGCGTATGAGCGTCCAACAGCCATGTCGTAGGCGCCACTATTTTAGATTAACATGCATGAGCTCCTTTAATGTGTATCTCAGAAGCAATGATTATATTCAAAACATGCTCATACGTAGATTATATACCACTTGAGCCTAAATAAGTTTGATCAAACTCCTAAGTTTTAGCCCGAATATGTAATTAATCTTAATAATTTATCAAGTTTCTAAATTTCAACATCATTAAAATAAATCCTAGGGTTTAGGTCTTACACAGACTAATTGGCCATTCTGATACCAACTATGATTCATTTGGATCGGGGGACACTTCCTCAGCTCCTTCGTTCTTTGAGGCTAACAATTCCAAGGTTTTTGTGGACCCCCCATCCCCCACTGTTTCCAACCCTTTGAATGCTACTCTGTTGCTTGGCTAAAATGATTGTCTTTTTGGGGCAGATCTTCTATAGAACCTTGACATTGATCTTAATACTTCCCCTAATCTGGGTTCGATTATTCTCCCTTGGAACTCTTTTCTATCCACTTATAGAGCATGTTAATTCCTGTGAGATGATTGTGGTCGATCCTAGTAAGTCTATATTAAAATAGATGCTGCTTGATATGATTCTTCTATCCTGCTGATCCTGATAAGCTGATGTCGTTCATATTATTTTACTGATGCTGATGCATACTGATTCTAATAGGATGCTTCTGCTGATCCTGAGAAGTCGAGGGTGTTCCTGTCGTTGTGCTGATACTGATGCATATACTCTGTTTTCCGAAAAGAGTATTATTAATCCGGTTATTGTGATATTGATCTAAGTCACTCTTTCATTAGATGTCATTCATTCCAGGCAGCATTATACAGCCATATCATCTGATCCACACGTGTGTTTATCTATTATACACACTATTACACGTGTTTTCTGGACAATTCAGTACGCAATCTGATTCAGCATACGCTACTGGGTTTTCACTACTGGTGTGTTGTTATACTATACTTCGGTTATTCAATTACAGGACTTCAGTTGATGACACCTTAATCCAGTAGCCTACAATTATGTGATTATGATTGGCCCATTTCATGACACACGGATTGTAAACTACTCATAAACAAATTATTACTCACTCAACTAATACATTTAGTTTGTAATTAGTTAGCGGGTCAAATTTCATCATTTGGATCGTTTAGATCAATTGTAATTATGTATATATGTAATCAGTGTCTTACAATTAATGAATGTGTTAGGTTATAGGTCATTTTCGTGTGGATCCATACTTATTTAACGTGTCCTTTTGCCGCTTATATAAGGATGCATACGTATTGTAATGATCTGAAAAAATTACAAAACGGTGCACGACTGACTCCTGACACGCGCAAGAACTCCTGTTCCATATTGGAGGGTGTTAGGTATAATTTTAGTTGGCATATTCCGTGACCGTATCGAGTTGTTTATTTAGTCTCTTGTCAGCGCTTTCGGTAACTGCGATAACATATCGGCTTGCAAGATTTTCATCTGTTTCATGCACGAAGGTCGTCATCATCAAATCTTAGTGCTCTCGCCTTCGTGTCGCGCTTTTCACCTCGCCCGGGACGGTCGCCTGAGACTTCACTTAGGCGCGCCTCCCGCAACGGGCCCTCGATAAGCGCTCGAGTGCCTGCTAGGCCCATTTTTGAGAGCCGGGTGCTCGATGAGTGCCCGATGCAGCTCGAGTGGCGTGGGATCATTGCCCCGAACCCTAACTAGTGCTTGCTGAGCGTCTGATGGACGCTCGAGCGGCGCGACCCTCTTGTGTCTAACGGTTATTTTTTAATTTGAATTTTTTTGGGACTTCTATATATTGTGGCCTTATATCTTGAACCCTAAGGACCTTGGTAGAATTTTGAGGAGCCTTCTCGCTTGAATACCCTTTGGTTGTGTGCTCCATTTTCAAGAATACTTCTCTCCAACGATTGTGCTCCATTGACAAAGTGTTATTTTCTCATTTTACATTCTCTTCTCTCGCCGCTTAACCTTCATAGCGATGTTGATGGCGTAAATATTGGGATCCAGTGAGTTCGACAATTCAAGTGGCTCAAAAGGGAAGATTGACGTGAAAACTGGAAGGTGTCCGGTTCCGTTGCTGTGAGCAAATCCAAAGAGTTCCTTAGTATGGATCACAAGATGGGAGTAAGTCCGTTAGGTTAGCACGTTGTTATCACCCAGTCTATAAGTTGATTTTCATAGTATATTTTTTTCCTGGCCGTTGAAGCTCGAAGAATTTTTCTCAATTATCGTAGGTATCAAATTTTTCCTTCGTCACAAAAAAGCTTATCTTTTTGTTATTGTTATTCCTTTTTTTTTACTCGTATCGCTCGTATCATCTAAATATAAATATTCTTTACGTGTATTGAATATTTGATTATATACTGCTTCTGCTAATTTACAAAAGGGGTCAAAATATTTATTGTGCAATTCGGACTGAAACCGTTCTTTTAATTGGTATCAGAGCTTAATCCTGATCCGCGACTCCCAATCTAGATGTATACGAGTGGATCGCTCTCCGTACCTCCCTTCTTTGATGGGAGTAATTATGCCTATTAGAAGGTTCAGATGAGAGTCTTCCTCAAATCGATTGATGAGCGCATATGTGCTAGTTTTCAAACTGGATGGACCACACCCAAAAGTGGCGATGAGCCAAAAGCTCTGTCCTCATGGACAAAAGATGAACTTGATGCATGCAATTGAAACAGTAAGTGTTTACATGCTATATTTATGGCTGTGTCACCAAAAGAATTTAAACAAATTTTTATGTGTGAGACATCAAAAGATGCGTTGGATGTTCTTGAAATCACTCATGAAGGAATTAAGCTTGTCAAAAATTTAAAATTATAAATGCTAACCACTAGATTTGAAAAAATCCGTATGAAAGATGAGAAAACTTTTGATGAATTCTATACTCAGTTGAATGATATTGTGAATTTAATGTTTAATTTAGGAGAATGGATTCCTAAAAATAGAATTGTTACAAAAGTTCTTAGATCACTCCTTGAATGATTTAAATCCAAGGCCACCGTTATCAAAGAAAGTAAAGACCTTGATAAAATGAAGATCGAAGAACTTGTAGGGTTCCTCCAAACTTATGAGTACACACTTCCACAGTTAAGGAAGCAAAAATTAATTGTCCTAAAATCTGTTAGGGAAGAGAGAGATCGTGACTCCGATGAGGAGTCAAATAACGATAAAGATTTTACTTTATTTGTTAAGAACTTTAAGAAATTCTTATAGAATAATAAATTTTCATATGATTTACCAAGTTTGGATTTAAAACAAACTCTAAAATCTGATAAGAAAGATCGACGTAAATTTAAAGAATCCAAATTTAAAAATACTCAAACTGTTCAATGCTATGAATATAAAGGTTTTGGTCATTATTGTGCCGAATGTCCAAATCTTAAACGCTAATAAGGTCAAGCCTATAAAGCTAATGTGATATTAAGTGATGATGAAGAGGCTGAAAAATACTCTGAAAATGGCGCTGTCAAGTATATATGGCCTTTATGACCTCAATATGTGAAAATAATGATCGCTTAGAGGCTAGTCTTAAGCTATTCGATGACTCTGAGAACGAGTCGGAATCCAATCTGTATAACCTTCAGGATGCTTATGACAAACTATTTCAAGAATGTCTTCATATTAATAAAACTAATGTGTCACTCAAGCACAAATTGACAAAAATAAAAAAAATAGCTCTAAAATTTGAATTAGACACAAAAGTTTAAGATGTTGAGAACCTGAAAAGCTCCTTTGCTAAAAAAATAACAACTCTTGAATCTGATCTTGAGGTTACTTGTAATGATTTGAAACAATTTTCAAATGGGTCACAAAAATTAAACCATATGCTCAGGTTGAAAAAAATCAAAGGAAATAAAACTGGGTTGGGTAATTCAGAAAAGTTTTTAAATGCAAATGTTAAATCTAGAACTGTATTTGTCCGACCCACTTTCACACCAAGACATAGTAGCACCTTGTTTAACCATATTGATCAGTCGTCTAGAGGTTCCCCAAAGAAGAGAGCAAATATACAAGACCGTCAAAACTTCACAAGTATGAAACAATTTGGTCCTAAATACACTAAGAAGCCAATATGCACTTCTGACAACCATGCTAAATTCGTTCCAACATGTCATGGATGCGGAATTATTAGCCATATTTGTCCCCACTGTCCCATATCTTTACGTTAAAACTCTAAGATAGAGTAGCTCATTCATGACATCAAATATCTAAATAATCAAGTGATGAATTTAAGTAATGCCATAAAATGTGGTAAGATATTGTTGATCAAGAAAAGTAAGTTCCATTTTCCTTTGGTTATCAGTGACAGAAAGGGGGAGTAGAACCATGTGGTTTGAGGGGGTGATAAGGGGAAGTTATTCTTGATAGGGGAGAATGTACTATTTTTGCTAGTGGTAGTTTTCGTCTTATTTTCTTTTTATATTTAGCTGTATCCACCTCTTGCTATTATATTTTTGTTATTTCTGCACTAACTGTATCTATCCAGGAATAGATGTTCTTCCCTAGTGCAGAATTGGCAGCCGCTTTTGAAGTTTAGTTTTTTTTTGAATTTATTGTATTGTGTCCCTTGTCTCAAGGCGTATTGTATTTTATTACGTTTACTTATTTTTTAGGAGTAAATTTTTATATACACGAATTCTATCTCGGTGGTGTCTGATCCCGCGATTCTCTTATATTTTTTTATATTTTTTTGTTTGAGTTTTGTCACGAAATTACTAAAGGGAGTGATTGTTAGGTATATTTCTAGTTAGATATTCCGTGACCATATCGGGTCATTCATTTAGTCTCTTGTCGACACTTTCGGTAATTACGGCAACATATCAGCCTGCAAGATTTTCATCAGTTTCATGCTCAAAGGTCAACATCATTAAATCTCAATGCTCTTGCTTTCGTGTCGTATTTTTCACCTCGTCCGGGGACGGGCACCCGAATGGTGCCCGAGGCACCACTTAGGTGTGCCTCCCACAATGGGCGTTCGACTAGTGCTCGAGTGCCCGCTGGACCCATTTTTGTGAGCCAGGCGATCATTGAGCATCTGATAGCCACTCGAGCGGCACGGGCTCATTGCCCCGAACCCTAGCCAGCGTTCGCTGAGAACCTGATGGGTGCTCGAGCGGCGCGGCCCTCTTGTTCTAACAGACACTTTTTAATTTGAATTTGTTTGGGACTTCTATATATTGTGGCTTTATATCTTGAACCCTAAGGACCTTGGCAGAATTTTGAGGAGCCTTCTCGCTTGAATATCCTTTGGATGTGTGCTCTATTTTCAAGAACACATCTATCCAACGATTATGCTCCATTGACAAAGTATTCTTTTCTCGTTTTACATTTTCTTCTCTCGCCAGTTAACCTTCCTAACGACGTTGGTGGTGTAAACACTGGGATCCAGTGAGTTCGGCAATTCAAGTGGCTCGAGAGGGAAGATTGACATGAAGACCGTAAGGTGTCCGGTTCCATTGCCGTGGGTAAATCCAACGAGTTCCTTGGTAGAGATCACAAGATGGGAGTAAGTTGACTAGGTTAGCACGTCATTACCATCCGGTATGTAATTTGATTTTCATAGTGTATTTCTTCCCTAGCCGTTAAAGTCCAATGTGTTTTTCTCGATTACCGTAGGTATCAAATTTTTTATTCGTCATAAAAAAGCTTATCTTTTTATTGTTATTACTTTATTTTTTTATTCGTATTGCTCGTATCATCTAGATATAAATATTCTTTACGTATATTGAATATTTGATTATATACTACTTTCGCTAATTTACAAATGGGGTCAAAATATTTATTATACAATTCTGACCGAAACGGTTCTTTCAGAGGGCACCTAGGGAGCGTCTGAGGGATTCTCAAGTGGTGATTCTGGATTATCTAGTGCCTAAGGCGCGCCCTAGAGGGTGCTCATGCACCAAACACTAGTAGCACGCTTGACGTGCATCCAATGAGCACTCGTGTGCCAATTTCAGTGGCGCTCATGTGCAAGGCTTGCCCGATGGGTGCTCAAGCACCTTTTGCAATATAAATACACACTAATGTAGTTTTAGAGCTACCACTTTGTAATTTTTAAGATCTAAAGTACTGACACCGTGAGAAAAAAAGTGAAAGAGAAAGAAATTGAAAAAGATAAATATTTAAATATCCGATTGAGTTTTGCATTATATTCTAGTTTTCACCGATCATGGGTACGCTGTTCTTATAATTGAGAAGAATGTTCTTTTTTGTCCTGTACTCATTATTATTCGGATTTATTTGTTACAATGTGTTGAATCCTTATATTTATTGGGGTTTTTGTAACAGAACTTATATTACATAGTGGATATTTCAAACTTGTAGTATCATAATTTTTTTCTCATTTTAAAAGGAAAATTTTCTTATAAAATCTAGTCTTCATCATTATTAGTAATTATTTACTTATTGTGTGTCATTGATTATTTTTTCATGGTTCAAATAAGTAGTCTGGTTCTCAACAAGTGGTATGAGAGACACAATTATTAGTATCATGTATTGAAACTTATTTGAATCGATGGGGGTTAATAATAAAATGGTTTGTTTGAATAACACAAACTATGATATTTGGAAGAGTAATATGAACAATTTTTATTTGTTAAAATGATGCATATTTTTGTGTTTGCTACGTAAAAACTCGAGTCAAAATCTAAGGAGGAATGGACATTTGAATATGAATAAATTTATGACTATATTCGATAATTTATAGATGACAATATGTATAATCACATTCGGAATTAAACAAATGTAAAAACATTATGAGAGAAGCTTGAGATGCTCTATACTTTAAAATCAGTAGCAGCAAATTATACTACTTGATGAAATTGATGCAAGTGAGATACAAAGAGGACATGTCGATAGTCGATCACTTCAATAAATTTTAAGAATGTGTGGACCAATTGAGTAATATGGGCATCACATTTGATGATGAACTACTGGGCTTGTACCTGTTGATCACCTTATCACACTCATGGGAGGTGATTCAAATCACCGTCACTAATACTATTTCAAATGGCATGGTGACTCTAGAAATAGAATAGGAAATTGTGTTGAATGAGAAGATGAGATGTCGATCACAGGGCTCTTCTTCTTCACACTATGAAGTGTTAGTCTCTTAGTCATGAGAAAAAAATAAGGGAGGTGTGCCTTTAAATTTGATAAGAAGAATTGAAATAAGTCTCAATAAAGGTACCAAAATCTCGAGTGACACTACTGTGAAAAAAAGGGACACATCAAAAGTTATTATTATAAGTGAAAGTATGAAAATATTAATAGGAATGTGAAGAAAGTTGACAAGACTCGAGATGAGAAGCGAGCCTCAATTGTTACCAATGGTGACCGCTTGTTGGTGTATAAATAAGATGAGGTAATTAATTTTCCAGCCCATGAAATGACTTAGGTGGTGGACAGTGGTACCTCACTCCATGTCACGCCACAAAAAAAAATTATTTACGTTTTATACTCCTAATAATTTTAGAGTATTAAAGTTGAAAAATAAAGGTACATCCTAGATTGTCGGCTATGATGACGTGTGCCTTATCACCAATAATGGAACTAAATTACTATTGAGGGAAGTGCCACACATCCTAGACATTCGGTTGAATCTTATTTCAGCAAGAAAGTGCAATGATGAAGGGTTTTGCAGCATTTTCTATGAAGAGGCGTAGAAGTTGATTAGAGGATTTTTAATAGTTGCTTGGAGAAAGAAAGTTTTCAACTTGTACGTATTGCAAGCCTCAATTGCAACTGGAGAGATATACGTTACAAGAAGTAAAGTGTCTTCTAATTTATGGCACTGATGGTTGAGCCACATGAGTAAAAAGGGGTTAAATTATTTAGCCAAGAAGGACTTCCTTCGAGGTGTAAAAGAAGCCAAGTTAAAGATTTACTCTCATAACATGGTGGGGGAATAACGGCGAGTTTCATTCCATGGAAACTCATCCACAAGAAGGGCTGATATTTTTGAGTTGGTCTACATCAACATATGTGGCCCTTTCAAGGTAAAAATATTTGGAGGAACACTTTACTTCTTCATATTTATTGTAATTGTTCAAGAAAGTTATGAGTGTATTAGTTAAAGTCGAAGGATCAAGCCCTTGATATGTACGAACAATTCCATATCCTCATGGAGAGACAAACGGGGAAGAAATTGAAGTGTATTCAGAGTGATAATGGCGAAGAGTATATTATAACATTCGATGTGTATTATCTGACCCATGAAATTCGACACCAAAGGACTCTACCGAAGATACAACAACTGAATGGTGTGGATAAATGGTTGAATATGATGCTAATCAAGAGAGTTCGCTGTGTGCTTTCGAAGGCAAAGCTCCTTGGTTCATTTTGGGGGGGAAAGCCTTGAATGTCATGGCTCACGTAATCAACCTCTCACGAGGTGGTCTACTAAATGGAGAAGTGACAAAGAAGGTGTGGTCCGAAAAGGAGGTGTCCTATGACCACTTGTGTATGTTTGGGTGTAAGTCTTTTGTCCACATCCATAATGACAAGAGGTCCATGTTGGAGTTGAAGACAAGACAATATATTTTTCTTGACTATAGGGAAAATGAGTTAGAATATCGGTTTTATGATCTAATAGAGAATAATCTTGTTAGATTAAAAGATGTGGTGTTCATCGAGGATGAAACAATTGGAGAAATCGGTAAAGCAAAAATGGTCATTTTCAACAATGACAGCTGCCGGTCTTATGATATGAATCTTGAATATTTGATACCAGTACTTGTTTATAATGAAGACGATGATTAGAGTAATGTTGAACGAAAAGAAGACCGTAAAACTCCTACTCTTGATGGAGAGGATGATACAAATGACGATGACGTTGTTCCTCATGATGTTGTTAAACCCATCGAAACCATTCTACTCCAACCATCCATGAGAGATTGAAGGCCCTCTATTTATCTATCAGCTGATGAGTACATGTAGCTTACCAATGCAGGAGAGCTCGAAAGTTTTGATGAAGTTATGTAAGATAAGCACAATTTGGAGCAGATAGAGGCCATATAAGGTGAAATGAAGTTGTTATAGGAGAACCATACATTTAAGCTGACTAAGTTGCTTAAGGGAAAATGAGTTTTAAAGAACAAGTGGGTTTTTCACTTAAACGCTAATGAGAATAGCCCACAACCCAAGGTACAAAGCCAGATTAGCTGTGAAAGGTTTCAATTAGCGAATGTGCATCAATTTCAAGAAGATTTTTATCCCAATTGTGAAGATGACATCAACAAGGGTGTTGCTTGGATTGGCCACAATTCTTGATTTGGAAGTGAAACAATTAGATGTATGGATGATATTTTTTTATGATGACCTATAGGAGGAAATTTATATGAAGTAGTCGGAGGGATTTTATATTCAAGAAAATGAGTGGTTAATGTGTCGTTTGAAGAAAATCCTATATGGGTTAAAGTAGGCCCAAAAACATTGGTATAAGAAGTTCAAGTCTATTATGGTGAGTTAAGGCTACCAGAAGAAACTTCAAACCATTGTGTCTTCGTTTAGAAATTTTTTGAAGGTGATTTTGTTATTCTTTTACTTTATGTGAATGATATGCTCATTATTGGGCAAAATGCTTCTCAGGTCACTAAATTGAGGTAACAACTCGAGAAATCCTTTACCATGAAGGATTTGGGATCAATGAAGTAAATTCTGAATATAAAAATATTTTACGACTGTAAAGTAAGAAAATTATGGATGTCCTAAGAGAGTTACATTGGGAAGATAGTTCAACATTTTAACATGCAAGAATCTATGCCAGGGAGCCCTCCGTTGGCCAATTATTTTAAACTGAGCAACCAATAATACTCTTCTATAGATGATGAAAAGGCAAACATGAGAAGCATACCATACCCTTCATTCCCGGGCAATTTGATATATGTTATGGTGTGTACGAGATTGAATATTGCTCATATTATTAGAATAATTAGTCATTTTCTTTCAAATTTTTGTAAGGAGCATTGGTTTGCGATGAAATAGATATTGAAGTATCTTCAAAGAACTTCCAAGCTATGTTTATATTTCGGAAGCAACAAACCACTTTTGGCTAGGTATACAGATGCAAACATGGTAAGTGAGGTCGACTTTCAAAAGTCCACATTAGGATATCTAGTTATGTTTGTGGGATTAGCTGTTTTTTGACAATTTAAGTTATAAAAGTGTGTTACTCTTTTGACCATCAAAATATAATTTATTGTAGTGATGGAAGTAAGTAAAGAGATATTGTGGATAAAGAAATTCATCTGAAAACTTAATTTCAAGTAAGAATGATATGTGCTACTTTGTAACATTCAAAGCGCAATTCACTTTTGTAAAAACTCATCTTTTTATTTCAAATTAAAGCACCTTAATGTGAGATATTATTGGGGACGAAATGTCATTGACTTGGATTTGTTGCTACTTGGCAAGGTCATGACTGAGAAGAATAGATCAAATATGATGACTAAAGTAATACACAGGAGAAAGCTTAAAACTCGTCAAACTATTATTGGGATGATGATTATCCCCATATGGTTATGAGAAAAAGTTTGTTGGGTTATAGGTTACTCTGGTATAGGTTCCATACCTATTTGAGTGTCATTTGGTGACTTGCACGAGGGTATTGTACTAATATGGAAAATTTATTAACTGGTACATGACATGTGATGTGTCGTATTTTCTAACTGGAATCTGATAGAGTTTTGGCTGTACTATAGTCGTTGACCTAATACAACCACTACAAAACCCTTGTACAACATATATATCTAAACAATAAGCACACACATCACATCACATGATCCAAAAAAGTCATACCAATTTTATGGCACTAACGTCATAACTCCGGTACGATGTCAGTTCGGATAAAATGCCACTAGGTACCAACTAAACCATAATAATCTACGAAAGCATATACATTCATAAAATACAGTGAAAACTAAACTATATATACATCATTATCATTATCAGTATATAATTCCATCTCAAAATATACAAAATACTAAATCAGAAAGTTAAAAAACTACAAAACTAAATCTATATGGTCATCTTCGACATTTTTGTGCCTAACCAACTTCTAATTCTCTACTCTACATTATCAGGTATAAGGGCGTGCTCATTTGAAGGAAAGAAAATAGTAAGAGTGAGCTAAATGCTAAATAAGGCACACATATATATCAATAAACATGTAAATTTCTATAATTCAAAATATAATAATGCATGTAGGAGGGAACATAGATGCATATGATATCATAAAACATGATTTAGAAAGAATCCTTTCATAATACATTCCCAGTTTATTTAATTTATTTCTTTTTCTTTTCTTAATCATCAAATTATGTCGAAAACATACTTCATTGGGGATTAGGACCAATAGACCTTATTGACTAAAGGATCGGTCGATTATAGCCTGAATTGTATTTACTCCTATACAATCAAAAGTCATCTCCTCCTATTCAAAACCCAGAGGTTGGCCATCTACATACAATCCCTATAAATGGGGCTAGAGCCGCACGTGGTACAAAAGCAGATAACGACCTTTTATTATAATATATTAAAACATATCAAAATTCACTATCTAATAAATATTTCTCAATCCAAGTTCTTTGTTCATTATTTCTTTAGAAAATTATGCTATTAAACCCACCAATCCTTCGTTTTCACTCTGTTGGAGAATGGTTCATAAGTCCATAATTTAAGAATATCCCTTATTGATCCTGTGACGGAACAGATTTTTTTTATTCCGTCATTCATAACACAGGACCACAGATGCCATCTAGGACCCATATACTTTAAACCATAAGAAGCATAACGGAAGTTA
>JAOVVI020010845.1:0-12902 GCA_028571085.2 Nepenthes alata
ATGTTATCTCCTGCTGGAGGAGGTCATCACGCGTACTGTTTAAGCCCACTAATGTTTGGTATTAGACCGCGAATGTGCAACTTGGATGATCAAGGTTTAATTCGACCATTTATTTTAATTCAATTTTACTTACAAAAAAGGTTTAATTCGACCGCTTCTGGGGCACTTGGATGACCAAGATTTAATTCAACTGTTTACGGGCCGCTTGGATGACCAATATTTAATTCGACCGCTTATGGGTCGTTTGGATGACCATGATTTAATTGTGAGCGAATGAAAACTCGTCCGACTTAGGGGCAATTTAGATCGTTTATTTTGTACAATCTGTAAGCAAGTATTCATATGGAAAAAGAAAATGAAAGGAAAGAGAAACATGGAACATTACAAATAAAAAAAAAAATTTTTTTATTAATCATGATGAATGTTACAAGCATGCTCCACATCACACAGATGACCTACCTAGGTCTTTTATACTAGTAGTAGCGCTTCAGGTAGACCACGTTCCACGCTCGTGGGATTAACTTGCTGTTCTTGGTCCAGAGTTTGTACGCTCCATTCCGTGGGACGGATGAGACTAGGAATGGGCCTTTACAATTTGAGGAAAGCTTGTTCCGGTTGGTTGTCTTGTCCATAGCCTCTATACTTTATAAGACCATGTCTCCAATTTCAAATTGTCGAGCTTTTACTTTCTTATTGTAATAGTGAGCAATTCATTGTTGGTAGGCGGCTGTGCGCATCCTGGCCGCGTCGCGGGCTTCCTCCAATAGATTTAGGTATTCCCTGATCTTTTGGGAGTTGCCAAGTAGATCGAATGCTTCGACCCTGAGGCTTGGGAGCCCAATTTTCACCGGTATTACAGCCTGAGTCTCATAGTAGAGGCTGAAGGGTGTCTCGCAAGTTAGTTCCTTAGGAGTCGTTCCAGCTTGGTCTTTAAACCGTGGAGTAGCGTACGGTTGGTGACTCCCACCTATCCGTTTGCCTAGAAATACGCTATCAAAGTGTGGACCAATCTGATGTCCAGACCGGTGCAATACTTGGTGAAGCGCTTTCTTGAGAATTGGGTTCCATTGTCAGTCACAATGACCTCAAGAATGTTAAATCTGCTTACTATGATCTGGCGAACGAATTCAAGGGCGTTGTGTTCGGTGATCTTGGCCAACGGAGTGGCTTCAACCCAATTGGTGAAGTAGTTTATGCCGGCAATGATCTCAGTTCCATGGTCGGTTAGGGAATACCCCAGGACGGCATCCCACTTACTAACGTTCCTAATAGTTGATATGCCTTCGTCTATAATGCCATCTTAGGCAGGCCCTGCCTGACTGCCTTTGGGGCTGTGACATCAATCAAGCACCTAAAAATGAAGTTTCCTACGGCCTACAATGTCGGAGAGGTGTTAGGAGACCAAGTGATCAGTCCGACGTACTACCTATCCCAAGTCACCCAAACCACTCTGGATTGGCAGGCAAACGATTGGATCACAAAGATGAGGTAACTCTCCAGTAGACCCAAGCTGGTGAGCCGACCTACCACATTCCTTTGGATCACAGAGATCTAGATAGACGCATGCAGATAGGGAGCTCACTTGTCAGACCCCTATGAGACTGAATAGTCACATTCCTCCATTAGAACTCTAATATTTTTTGCATGGCTTCCAGCCAACATACCCAAATTTTTGACCGAAATGATAGTCCATAAGTTGAACCTCGATCCGAACCATAAGCCCATCTGACAGAAATGAAAAAACCACTCTATATAAAAACTAATCGCCATCCAGGAGGAAGTAAAGAAACTGTTTGATGCCGGCTTCATTAGGGAGGTCCAGTACTCGACCGGCTCTCCAATGTCATCATTGTCAAAAAAATTAATGAGAATCAGCAGATGTGCGTCAACTTTATCGATATAAACAAGACGTGCTCGAAGGACAGCTTCCTGCTACCAAAAATCGACCGACTCGTCGACATCACCTCTGGGCACGAGCTGCTCAATTTTATGGATTTATACTCTGACTACAATTAGATTCAGATAAGTTTAAAGGACGAGGATTGTACCTCATTCAGGACAGACCAAGGGATGTATTATTATAAGGTTATACCATTCACCTTGAAGAACACGGGTGCCATGTACCAGTAGCTTATGAATAAAATATTCCAAGCTCAAATTAGCCGAAATATGAAGGTGTATGTAGACGACATGCTCATAAAAAGTAAAACCACCAACGACCATTTCCGTGACCTTAGTAAGGCTTTCAAGACACTTCGGGCGTATCGGATGAAATTGAACTTAGCCAAATGCCTCTTCGAAGTGTCATCAGAAAAATTTTTGGGTTTCATCGTTTTTCTAATGGGGATTGAAACCGACCCCAAGAGAATAAAGGTTATCATGGATATGATCCCACCAAGGAACATAAAAGACGTCTAGAGGCTAACCAGGAGACTTGCAGCACTCTCCCACTTCCTGGCTAAATCTAGAGACAAATATCTTCCCATATTCAAAAGCCTTGAGAGGGATTAAGACCAACGGCTTCCAATGGACAACTGACTGCCAAGCTGCCTTCGACGAATTAAAGTAGTACATTGCCAGTCCCCCTCTCATGACATCATCAAAAGAGGGCGAGGAGCTGTACTTCTATTTGGTAGTTTTAGAGGCGGCACTGAACTCTATTTTAATCTGATAGGAATCTGACGTGTGGTAGCCGATCTACTACGTCAGTAAAATATTGACAGGAACTAAGACCGGCTACATGCACGTCAAGAAGGTTGCACTGACACTCATCTTTTCGGCCAGAAAACTACGGCCATACTTTCAAGTACACAAGATAATTGTCCTGACCGACCAACCATTAAAGAGAATCCTACCAAAGCCCGATATGTTAGGATGGTTAGTCAAGTAGGCTATCGAATTGGGTGAGTTCAACATAGAGTTCAGGCCTAGGCCAATCGTAAAAGGCTAGACTTGAAACCACCAATCACTCCGGCGATGCTGACCGTCAGATTGAGGCACCAGACTAGACTCTCCACGTGGACTGATCATCGACTCACTCGGGTAGTGGGGCCGAAGTGATCCTAAGGACCCCTGACAGATTGGAGGTGAGACACTCTTTAAAACTTGGGTTCTCGACCACCAACGTCGCCGAATACAATACCCTGCTCGTTGGGTTGCGACTTTCAATGGAATGTTTGGTAAGACATGTTACCGTCTACAGTGACTCAGGACTAATTGTCAATCAAATTTGCAAGATACCTCGCTAAAGTGAGGAATATTATTGAAAAGTTTGACAAGGTCAAGATAGTATAAATCTCGAAGGCGAAAAACTAGAAGCCAACCAACTCGCAAGCGGAGCTGTGACCAAAGGCCCGTAGCAATACTCCAGAGACATGCAAGAGGTTTTGACCTCTCCAAACATAGAAGAGCACGAAGCGTTGCCGGTTTCTAATAGTGAAAGTTGGATGTTGCCCTACTGAAGGTATATCACAAACGGTTCCCTGCTAGAGAACCCAAACAACACTAAATGCATAATGAAGACGGCTAGCTGGTAAACCATCGTGGACGAAAGGTTGTACCGTTGATGGTACCCCACCCCGAACTTGCGATGTCACACACCGAAGGAGGCTAATTACGTGTTAAGCGAGGTACACCTCGACATCTATGGGTTAGACGTCGGGGGCAAGAACCTTACTTTCAAGATAATACGTCAATGATACTACTCGCCGATGATGAAACGGGATGCCATAGATTTCATAAAGAAGTGAGAAAACTGTCAAATCCATGGAAACATACCCCATCAGCCGCCCATGGAGTTGAGGACCCTTCAGGCTCTCTAGACATTCACGCAATGGGGGCTCAACATACTTGGCCCCTTTTTCATCATATCCGGGCAAAGGAAGTTTATCATAGTGGGCATCAACTACTTCACAAAATGGGCCGAAGCCTCCTCGCTGGCCCGAATCACCGAACAAAACACCACAGAGTTTGTTTGGCAGAACATTTTCTGTAGATTCATGGTTATCGAGGTCATTACGATCAATAACAGAATCTAATTTACTAGCAAACGCTTCAACAAATATTGTGCCAGTTTAAGCATTCGATTGGTCCATACCTTAGTAGCCCATCCACAAGTAAACAGACAGATGGAGGTTACCAACCGAACCCTACTACACGGGCTAAAGACCAAGTTAGAAGACGTTGGGGGTCATTGGCAGATGAGCTATCTTCCGTGTTATGGTCATATCAAACAACACTAAAGGAACCGACGTGCTGGACACCTTTCAAATTATGCTACGAGACCGAGGCCGTCATCATAGTTGAGATTAGATTGCTTTGTCTCCGGGTTGAGGGATTCGACCCACTCAATAACTCCCAACGACTTAGGGGGCACCTTGACCTACTCGAAGAGGCGCAGGACGTGGCCAAGATGTGTACAGCCGCCTACCAACAACGGATCACCCAATACTACAACAAAAGGGTGAAGGTTTGACAGTTTGAGATAGGAAACCTGGTCCTACGAAACGTAGAAGCCAAGGGAAAGAACACTAATATGAACAAGCTCTCCCCAAACTAGGAGGGCCCGTTCCTCATTTCGACCGTCCTATGAAATGAGGCATATAAACTTTGAGCCCATAATGGAAAATTGATCCAAGGATATGGAACGCTGTCCACCATAAAAAAGTATTATCAATAATGTCTTACTAAACCCAGGTAGGTCCAACACACATTATTGAGCATGCTTGTAAAAGTGTATCACATTTAATAAAATGATTTATTTGCTTGTTTATTATAAACTATCATTCATTATTTGTCGGTCCATATAAATGTTTGTGTGACGTTGCATAAATTTGAGCAACCTAGGCTACTTCTAAATCGGATGAATTTTAATTCACCCGTTGCTAAACCTCAATTCCTCACCAAGCAGCCCACATGCAGTCAAATTTGAACCTTTGTCCCACACCGAGCGGCCCATACATGGTCAAATTTAAACCTTGATCTCGCACTGAGCGGCCCACATGTGGTCGAATTTGAACCTCAATCTTGTATAGAGCGGCTCATATGCGGTTGAGTTTGAACCTCAATCCTGTACCGAGCAGCCAATGCGTGGTCAGATACCAAAATCTTATGAGGCTTTTCAGCACACGTGTGGTGACTCCCCCAGTAGGGACGAATACCATCAGTCAATAATGGTTAATGAGTTAGGATTCTATGTGGTTGCACGCAGATGATGGCCCTAACTCTTCCAAAAAGCTTGACTGTGACAACGATCATGCTTAGCAGGCAAACAATGATACATAAGTAAGGCCATACAAAAAACATTAAAATCATGGCAACAGTTGGGGAAATCTTCATTTATTCATAAAAATTTTATAGTGTACAAGTGGTATTATGTACACATAAAAAAAGGAAAAAAAAGGACAGAGGCCCTTAGAATGGGGGCTAGCCGGAGGGTTTGACGAGGGCCCTTCCCCTTCAGTAAAGTCAGTCAAGTCGGACCGGTGTTGGGTAGCCCTATTCCTCTGTTCAAAAATGTCAGTCGGGGAGGAGGGGTCGAAAAGGGAGGCAATCTGCTGGCATAGCTGAATGCTGTCTAGAAACCTCACATTCAGATTTTGGCCCACTTCCTCAGGGCTGAATCGAGTCATTAGCTCTGCTCCAAGTATGACATTCTCGCTTCAAAGAGTAGCGTATCCTGCTCGACCATCTGCAAGGCATCCCTAGATATATGCAACTCTTCCATGACCTTGGAAAGTTGAAACTCAAGACTAGAGACGTGATCCCAATACTGCTGGACCACAGAGGCGGCGACATTCACCTGGCCCTATATCTTCTCCAACACGCTTGAGTCGACCCTAGTCTAGGTCAAATAGTAGACCTCCCCTTCCAGCATCCGGATCCGGGACAATCGCTGGTACAAGTATGTCTGTAGGAGTTGCATCATCTTGTCATCCTACAAATAGAATAAGAGAAAGGGGTTAGACCCTGCCATTCTTGATGGAATAGGAAAGTTCTCAGCAACTTACCCGGATATAAGACAGTTTAGCCACCACAACGCTGAGGGGCACCGAGGATGAAGAGGCCGAAGTGGATGCACACTTTGGTCAGGGCCGGTCTGAGGCAGAAGCCTCATGGCGAGATGCCTCCGTGGTCACCGCCTCCTTGATATCAACCCCTGGTTGGGACTTCGCTGGGTGGCCCACACCAAGACCCTCTCTGGACGACTTGCCTGAAAAATTAGGCACAATCCACTCTAGCAAAGAAGAAGCAGGGACCTCCTGCTGGGCCTCCGGTTGGGCCTCTTGCTGAATGGCTAGATGGGCCTCCTCCAGGACCTCCCCAAGGCCTACTTGTTGAGCCTCCTATTAGACTACTTGTTAGGACTCTAGATGTGACGACTTGATCTCGGGCCCCCGAACCCGATCCGACCGTTACGGTGAAAATCTTAAGTCATCCAAATTTCAAATATTACACATAATTAATTAACTCAATATCATCAACAGAACGTCATCAATGATCATCATAAATATATCATAAATTAAATATCCATATTAACAATAATAATAACTTCAATAAATGACATCGATATCCCAAAATATCAATTCTCATAAATGAATCAAATAAAAGTTGAACAGTAATTAGACTACCAATATATTAAGTCTCTATCCGCAAAGCCTCAATCTCTGAGATCACCTCTGCCTACACGATCCCTTCTATCATTGTGTCAACCTATCTACTCTGGAGCCAATAAAACACAAGGGTGAGCCAAAGCCCAGCAAGTGATAATAATAAAAAATGGTATAAAATAATAACAATCTCGGATATTAACTATCAAGATCTCAATATAAATCTAACAATTTACTATATCCGAGCAAGTTACAACACGTCGTAAATACGACTCTAGGCAAAATAGGTCACACTTGACTCACACATCTCAAAGATAATAAGAGTGCCAATAAACAGCGGTAATCCCCTAAAATCTGACATCAATGATGATTGGGGAATTCATCGGTCCATATGTCAGCGTGAACGACTTGAACATCAATATCGATAAACAACATAGATTCCACCAAATCCGAATACAAAAATTCGATCCATGGATTATACAAAATATAACACGTGGATTTAACTGAATCCCAAACTCACAAGATATCAACAATGATGAAACATCACAATGAATCTCCTTAGACCTTATTCTACTATAGTGATCCAAAGGCCGCGTATTTACGCCCCCAACGGCTGGGTAAGTGCAATGAGGTTATCCACGGTATCCCCCACTACCCCTACAGTCCTCTCAGAGGCTGTAACCGTAGCATACTCATACCATCTCCGATACTCATTGCCAATAATATCCGAGATATCATTCTCTATAATGGTCACTAGGTTATAAGCATCCCTCTTAACTTATTGTACGAAATATCAAGAATTTGATTATCAACTCAATTGTAAGGTCGCCACTGTACAAGATAATAAGAATATCCTTGGATCTTATTCTACCACCGTGAACCAAAGGCCGCGTATTTACGCCCCAACGGCTGAGTAAATGCAACGAGATTATCCATGGTATCCCCACTACCCCTACAGTCCTCTTAGAGGCTGTACCCGTAACATGCTCATACCATTTCCGATACCCCTTGCCAAATGATATCCCTGGTATCATCTCCACGATGGTCACGTGGCTATAAGCATCCATCCATGATAAACATACCTCATTATCACCATGATACGGAAATCAGTATCGGATAAGTGTAGACGACGCTAAGGTGTCGTAGCCTCCCATTCGACTATATACCTTAGGGTTTTCATACGCTTTCCTTTACCTTGACCGTAGGAAACCAACAATCCAAATATTAACACAATCGAGTATAACGCAAAGAAAGTTTTGCAACATCAATAATAGGAACGTCGTTCGGTGCTGACCAGACCGTACTCACACAATCAAATCCAACACAAAAGAATATATCTCAGGACGTTAAAAAGAAATACATGGATCGAGATACGATCAACTCAACTACTTCACTATTTATTTCGGAGTGATGCCTACGACTAAGGCCAACAATATTATTTATCACATGGAGCAACTAATTCCAACATAAATAGCGTGTCCATCTGTAACAATTTAAGCATTCGCGGTCACGTTACCATTTCTCGTACACACAACCCCTTTCACGTATTTTATATCCATTTCATTAACATCCATCATCAACATGCATTCCTACTCACAATATATATATGGTATTCGCCCACAGCTGCATATATATATATATATCTACACTGATATATCAATATACTCCCATATATATATATATAACAATATACCCCCATATATACACACACGTATAAACTCACACACGCAGCTATCCACCACTCCACTCCACAAACTCAAACCAAATCAAGCCCACGACCCAGCTTCTACTTCACTTCACCCACATACACACTCACCAGTCACCCAGCCCCACGGCCCACTGCTTCACGCAACTTCTGCTGCCTCCACTCACGCTCACACACACACTCCACCAACAACACTCACGGCTCACTCACCATACACGGCAGCTATCCACACAAATCCTCACACCATCTTCACTGCCATCACCAATCTGCACACCTCCACTCACACTTCCTCAGCACACGAACCCACACTCAACAGCAACCTAAGCCATTGCCATAACCCCATCGAAAACAGAGCAGGAACCTCTGTTCCTCATGTTCTGTCCGGTTCTTACCCCAAATTGAAATGAATCCAAATTTTAATCTCCTAAAATGACAAACAAAGATCTCGATTTGTTAACCCACAAGATTTTTATCTCCCCATTTGACGTTAATTCCTCAAAATTTCGGGTCATCCACTAGGTCGAGCCGTTGCTCTGTTTTTCCATTTTTCCACTCCAAATCAAGGATACAAACCGATTTCCACAAAAATCAGAGCATGCAATGAAGTACAATTATTAACAATGAAAATGGAAGAACTTATTTACTGAAATAGGAAATTTTTACTTGCGAGAATTGGAACATTGCAAAATAGACAGATTCGAACGAAACTCAAATAAACTTGCAATAGAGGAGAATGAGATTAACGGGGATTCACTTGCCTGATTTTTACGGTTCCATAACACGGCTTGGGTTCGGCTTTACCACGGCTCCGATTTCGGCTTCAGATTTGTGATGGTGGCTTCGGTACCGATTGTTGTCGGCGACGGCAGTAGACCACTCGAACGATGACGGCGACGGCCACTCTTCCTCGTTTCTTCCTTCTCTTGATTCTTGATTCACCCGTATTACCACCTAGCCCAAAATGGAGGAATGGACGATACCGCCTTTATGGAACTGGGAGTGACGAAGTGGAAGCTGGCAAAGCGGGAGGAAGAAGGAAATTAGGTATTTCACCGTTCGGCAGGAGAAGAAGGCGGTGTCGCAACGAAGATTTGGCCGGCCGTTTCTCCGTTCTTCCTCTCCTTCTCCGTTCCCAATTCCCCCTTTTTCCTTGTTTTATTATTATTGTTATTATTATTATTATTATTAAATAAAAATATCCGGGATGTCACAAAAAGTCCTCGGACAGTTAAGCTACATCCTCTGCCTTCAATGAACTCGATCCTTCTGCACTGCTCTTTTCCATCTCGGAGGAAACCAAAACAAGGCAGCAAATGAAGACCTCGGTCTTCTCTGCAGCTCCTCAGCCGTTTACACCTCGGCACATTGCATATATCTCGGCCAAAAGCAGATATCTCATTCGATTGGATCTCGGCTCTTTTCGGACTTCTCAACCCCAAAACAAAAATCTCCGACATTTGCATTTCGGTACCTTTATATAGCAGCTTCTCACTTTTCATCTCAGTCTTCTACATTTCAAATGACCCAGGTTCCATCGACGGGCTATACCCCTGAAGTCCTTGATACAGGCGGCTGCTAATTCCAGTTTATGACGTAGTGTATCCGTGATACAGATAACCATTTGGTTCACGTCTCTGTGTCCGGACTTGTCAAAAATGCGATGATTCTGTTTCGTCCATATGAAATATATCGTTGGAGCAAGTGGAACATGGAAGGAGAAGCACCCAAACAGCGTGGGCAGCATCACAAACCTAGGCACCTACCACCAACACTTGAGGCAGAACAGACATTCAGCCAAAGACACGCCAACAACTCCACAATTCAACAAAAGAAGAGAGTATCTGCATCAGTAACTGCTCTCTAACAGTAGCTCCGGAAGAAGAAAAGAGGCTTCTAAGTCGGATGAGCCCCCACAGCAGAATACCAAATCGGCAGGTCACCAAACCGAGCACATCCCAATCAAAATCTACAGACCATAACTCAGAAGATGCGGTGGCAGCAACAGTTACTACCTGGGCATCTACTCAGCATACACACACGAGGCACAAATCGGCAGCAGCAGAGTATAGAGATAATAGGGAGGGGTGCAACAATTTTATGCTATGCTTCTTCATGACAGCAGCCCCAGAAGCTCTTCAACCATTGTTGCATCCAGTAACCGCTCCCCGACAGGAGCTCCACACCTCAGCAACAGAGCCAAACACCTCAGTAAACAAAGAAACTGCGGGCAGATTGCGGCCAGCAGCTAAATATAAGGGTGGGGAAACAAATATATATAAGGCTACAGCAACTTCAGGACAGCATCCAACCACACCAACATCATAAGTTTTCCAGCTACTTTACACCCGGCAGAAACTAAACACACCACAGCAAACTTTTGGGAGAGTAAAGCAATTCACAACAGCTTACATCATCTCACAGAACTCAACTCAGCAAAAGACCAGATGCCATATATCAGCAGCAGCCATTTGCTGCTCCCCGCCAGCATCTTCAAGCCTCAGCAACATAGTCAAACACTCAGCAAACAAAGTCAACATTATTTCTCGCACACAAGCAGTAGCTCCCTAACTGCTACAGCTAATCGCATAATCTTCCATTAACTCAGGCAGAAAGCCTCCCAGCATTTTGGAGGACACCATTTTCATCTACATACTCTGTCATGTTTCACCCTAATTCTCAAACCCTCCCAGCGTTGCTGCCAACACCAACTGAACCCTCAATTTCTGCTCACATTCGCTTGCCTAAACTAGAAATTTTATTTTTCTCTGGCAAAAATGTGGTCGGGTGGCTATCCCAGATCAATCGATTTTTTATCTACCATGGTATCCCACCGGAGCAGAAACTCACTATTGCAGCCTTCTACATGTCCAGGGCCGCCTTTCAGTGGTATCAATGGATGCATGCAATCCATCAGCTCTCGACATGGGAACTTTTCTCCAGAGATTTGGAGCTCAGTTGGAAGTGAGGCCGTTTTGACTTTGAGGCCGGTTTGACTTGGCATTTCTATTACCGATTTGGACTGGAGGTGGCCGATTTGGACTTGCGTGCAAAATGCTGATTTCATCTTCCGTGCACAAAGCCGATTTGGACTTGCGGCCCAAATGCCGATTTCGAATTGAGACCGGTTTGATTTTTGCTGACTTGGCATGACAATTGCCGATGTGGACTTGAGGGTGCTGATTTGGACTGCGCTTCAAATTGCCGATTTGGACTTGCGTGTAAATTGCCGATTTCGATTTGCGTCTCTAGTGCCGAGTTGGAATTGCGGCTCTGAGGTCGGTTGGGCTTTGAGGCCGGATTAGCTTGGCTGACATGGCATATCAAATTGCCGATTTGAACTTGTGGGTGCCGATTTGGACTCGCGAGTAAATTGCCGAGGTCGAATTGCGTTTCAAGTGCCGATTTGGAATTGCGGGACAAATGCCGATTTGGACAAGAGGCTGGTTTGGCTTTGCTGACTAGGCATATCAAGTGCCGATTTGGACTTGAGGTTGCCGATCTCATCAGGCGCTTCAATTGCCGATTTCGATGTGCGTTCAAGTGCCGATTTGGATTTGCGTTTTAAAAACCGATTTTGATATTATAATCTTATTTCTTAATGACTTTAGTCATAGTTTTAGGGGACTCCCTTGTCTCTATGGTTCTTTTCCCAAGTCGGTAAAACACTTGGTAAAGAATATAGTTTTTTTATACATTTTGTTTAAATTTTAATACAATTAATTACTTACAAAAAAAAAAAAAGATTTGGAGCTCAGGTTTGGTCCCTCTTTTTACCTAAATCACGAAGCTGCTTTGTACAAGCTTCGAAAAGCCACCACTATAACCGTGTATATGGCTGAGTTTGAATCCCTCTCTGCACAAACTCCACCGCCACTAACCTCTTGAACTGTTTCATTTTTGGGTTGCAGGACGACATTCGCCGAGAATTGCTCATGCTGAAGCTAACCTCCTTGCCAGAAGCCATTGGAATGGACAAATTAGTAGAAGAAAAGCTTGATTCAAACTGACCCAGTTTCCACAAAAAACTTCCAAACATACCCTCAAATCCAACTTCCACCATAATACCAAAATTCCCACCGCCCTCAAATCTTCCACCCAAACTGCCGATAAAGAAATTAACCTCAGCCGAAAAGGCTTCACGACAGAAACGATGGCTCTGCTTCAACTGTGATGAGCGATTCACTTCGGTACATCGGCATAAACCTCCCTAATTTTTATGCATGTTGGTCGATGACAACGGACCTGCCCAGTCAGAAATCTCACCGTCGGAAGATGACTTAACAGTCTAGGGGTCCCCAACAGAAACGTCTGATGGGGTCAATCTTTTGGCACTAGCACTGGAGAGCACTCCAACGATCTCCTTCCATGCATTGGAAAGCCATGACGCTCCTACCACTTTGCAGCTGCAGGGGACAATATCTGGACATTCAGTGATCATCTAGGTGGATAGCAGCTCCACCCACAACGTCTTGCAAATCCATATAGTCAAGTATTTGGGGCTCTCAATCAAAGCCTCTCATCATCTCAATGTTACAGTTGGTAATAGGGATTCCTTAACATGCGAAGGGTTGTGCACAAGTGTTGACATG
>JAOVVI020010846.1:0-12901 GCA_028571085.2 Nepenthes alata
ACACGATGTAACCCAGGAATTTCCCTGAAGCTACACCGAATGTGCACTTGCTTGGATTGAGCTTCATCCCGTGGGCCTTGAGTGCGTGGAAGGTCTCGGCCAAGTCCTTTACGTGATCGCCGCTCGCCCTGCTCTTGACGAGCATGGCGTCAACGTAGACTTCAATGTTCCTGCCTATCTGATCCTCGAACATCTTGTTCACGAGTCGTTGATAAGTTGCGCCCGTGTTCTTGAGGCAAAAGGGCATTACCTTGTAGCAGTATGTCCCTTGGTCAGTCATGAACGACGTGTGCTCCTCGTCCTCGGGGCTCATCTTGATCTGATGGTAGCCCGAGTATGCGTCCATGAAGCTTAGGAGCTCGTGGCCGGACGTCGAATCTATAAGCTGGTCAATCATGGGCAGTGGGAAGCTGTCCTTGGGGCATGCCTTGTTGAGGTTAGTAAAGTCCACCCACATCCTCCATTTCCCACTGTTTTTCTTTACCAAGACCACGTTGGCCAACCAGTCCGGGTACTGCACCTCTCGGACGAACCCGGCGTCGAGGAGTTTCGTGACTTCCTCGTGTATGGCTACTAACTTTTCCGTGGAGTAATTCCTACGCTTTTGCCTGATGGGCTTGTGACGAGGATCAATGGCCAGCTTGTGGACTATCATTTCGGAAGATATTCCCGGCATTTCACTGGGTGACCAGGCGAACACGTCCGAGTTCTCCCGTAGGAAGCTGACCAGTTGATCTCGGACGGACTTTGACAGTGAGCTTCCTACGTGGACGTACTTCTCTGGATCCGCCGAATTCAGTAGGACTTGGACGGTTGGCTCCCCAGGCTGCGCGTGTTGCAGCGTGGTCTCATCCCTGAGGTCTAGGTCTTCCATTGGTTGTGGAAGGGTGGCTTGTGTGGTTTGTGCCAAATAACACATCCGTCCCTTGGATTGATCCTCGAGGACTTCGCCCACACCACACAGGGTTGGAAACTTCATCTTAAGGTGCGGGATGGAAGTCACCGCACCGAACGTAGCCAGGCATGGGCGTCCGAGTATCGCTTTATATACCGAGGGCAGATCCACAACCAAAAAGGTGAGGACCTTGGATGCTATCATCGGGTACGTTCCCAGGGTCACCTCCAATTGGATGACATCTTGAACAGGTACTAGCTCATTATCCAACCCATAGAGTGGCCCTTCCGGCGCTCTCATCTGACTCTTTTTGAGTCCTAATTTGAAATAGGCATCAAGGTACCGCAAATTTCAGGAGCTTCCATTATCAACAAATACTCGTTTCATCCGGTAGTCATTTGCTCCGTCCGAAACGAGTGTCGTTATAACCAGAGGATCGGAGTGAGGGGAAGTTACATGATCCATGTCCCTATTGCTAAAGCAAATAACTTCGTCTTCACCTTCGGGTCTCGTCCTCGGCCTCTTTGCTGCTGCGAGCTCGTGCCCGTTTCCTCTGGCCGGCCGGCTTGGTATCATGTTCACGACCCCCGCGGCCACTCTGTTTCTGGGGGGCTCAGCTTCACCGTCGCCCGCTGTTCCGGAAGCTTGTCTGGGTCTTTGCAGGAAACAATTGAGGTGACCCCTCATAATCAGCTCTTCTATTTCCTTCTGCAGAGTCCTGCAGTCTTCCGTGTTCTGGCCCCCGGAGCGGTGGTAGTCAGTATTTCGTCTGGTCCCCCCCTTCGGGTTCTTCAGTGGCTTGGGCCACTTTAGGAACTTTTCCTCCCGGATCTGAATCAGGACGTTGGTGCGGGTGTCGTTTAGTGGCGTGAAGTGCATAGGCGCGGCTCTTTCCGGGTGCTCTGCTCGACATTGTGCTGCTTCTTCGTTGCCTGAGGACTCTGATAGTACCTAGCCTTCCTTTGGCCTTCCCCCGCCTTCTGATGAGGGTGCTCGTCCCTCTCTAGCCGCTTAGCGTCGTTGGCTTCTTCGGCGGCGATATACGCTCTGGTGACAGTCTCAACCTCCATAAAGGTCTGGGGACCGTTGTGGATGAGGTGCTTGAAGAAGGCACCTCCTTCTAGAGCCGAGAGTGTGAGGTTCCTGGTCTAAAAGCTTGATAATGATGAGGTGATTAGTATGCTAATCAACCTGATTTAGATTCCACTCTTTGCCAGAGTTTAACAAGTGCTGCAGCACCCTCCTTAACTGATCCTCTCTAATTCTCTATGTCACTTGTGATGTGTTGCCTCTGGTTGGATTCATAGACTAAATAGCTTTGGTGAGTCTTGACTCATCAACAATTTGAGGTGGTGGCTAAAGAATGGGTTGGAACTGTCATGGTTGAGATAGAAAACCCACTTGTTTTCACTGTGATGGCACTGTTCACATACTAATCAAATTCTAAAAGCTACATGACAAGCCAATGACGCCTTCTAAGTATTTAGGAGCCATGTCCAGTGCCCTCAAAAACAGACTTCAATTATTTTATTATTTTTATTGATAATTATTAATGAACTACCTGGTTATATTTAATAAAAAATCAATTTGTGTTATTTTAATTCTCTATGCCTTCTATGTTGAACTTCAAAATCGATTCTCTTCTTCAATATGACCTTTATAGAGTGATATGCTCGTGAGTAATTATCTACTCAATTTACCACATTCATATCCCAATATGTCATCCTTCATCAAAATTCTTGTCCTGATACCCCTAATGGAATAGAGTTGTGAAAGAAAGAATTGACATCCGTTACAAGTAGCTAGGGGCCTCCTCTTTCATATGGAAGTCCATAAATTACTGTTGAATGAGGTTGTGCTAACCATTTACTATCTCATCAATCGTACGCCATCTGCAGTGCTTCAAGGGGAGATCTCACATCATCTTTTATTCCCAGATAAACCATCACACTCTACCAAGAGTTTCTGGGTGTATCTGCTATATTTGAAACATTCAACCTCAGACAACTAAACTCAACGCCAAATTCGTGATGTACTTTCCTTGGGTACACTTACGGTCATAAATATATTGATGTTTCTCCCTTGACTTGAGACGATTTTTAGTGTCTTCTGATATTATGATTTGCTAGTTTGCTCCATTCCCTTAAACGAATTTACTTCTTCTAGTCCCTCATCTATTCCTAAGGGCAGGTTCCTTATCTATAGCGTCATGCATCATAGTCTATCTTCCCCTTCACCACCCCATCCTATTTATCAAACCTACATTTGTGGTCTTCGTTAAGTGTTTGGATCTTATCAAATAGTTTCTCCAAAGTCTCCTTGACGATTTGAACCTCCTATCTGCATATCATATGACTCTTTCCACAATTATAGACATAAATCTACCAATTCCATTACAAAAGTAATCGTAGTTGTGCTAGATAACCTCTATCTGCTGCCAATTTCTTATGCTCATGTTTCGATCACATTATATGCTTTTGTGTCCGTTTTGAACTCTCTTGTGCTTCAATCCAAAGCAGTTCCTCACTTAGGTTGACAGGCCGACACGGAGGAGATATATACAATTGAGCAGAATCAAACTCGGAATTCGGTCCCTCTACCGGTTGGAAAGAAATACAATTATTATAAATGGGTATACACGATCAAAGTTGGATAGCTCTTGGACAAGGTTAAAAGCCCAATTGGTGGCTAAGAAAAATGGCAAACAAAGGTGGTTGACTATACAGATACATTTTTCCCCATTGCCAAATATACATCTATAAGAGCATTTCTATCTCTCATTGCTACTCATCATTTGATCTTACATCAGCTAAATGTGAAGAATGCTTTCCTCCATGTTGATCTCTAGAATGAAGTATATTTAGAGCAGTCACTTAGATTTGTTGCTCAGAGGGAGTCCAGGTATATTTATCGTCTAAAAAAGTCATATAAATTTAAACAGTCACCGCATACTTCGTTTAGTAGATTTAGTAAGGTTGTTTTGGTCACTCTCACTATAATAGTGACCACTCGATTTTCTATCGTCATTCTAAAGCCGAGTGCATTCTACGAGTTATGTATGTAAAAGATATTGTGCTTACTAGCATCAACAACATTGGTGTTGCCCACCTGAAAGTGTTTCTTTTAAATTGATTTCAAACCAATGACTTAGGAAATTAGTAGTATTTTCTCGGTATTGAAGTTGCGAGTTATCATTAAAGCATATTTCTCTCACAACGAAAGTATTTCCTCCAAGATATTGGCATGTAGTATGTGAAACCGTGCGATATACTTATGGATCCATGAATGAAGTTCTCCATATGATAGAGAGATTTTTACTAAATCAGAGCGATATCTGCGAGTAATTAGTAAGCACACCTATTGCATTGTGACTTAACTAGACATTGTATTCTTGAGAAGCATTTTGAGTCAGTTTATATCTTCTTCTTATATCCCACATTGGGAGATAGTCATGTATATTCTATAGTACCTTAAGACTACACCAAGATGAGGGCTACATTATGGTGACTATGCTCTAATGGCAGGATTCTTTAATGCTGATTGTGCAGGATCACCTTATAATTAAATGTCTACCACAAGCTCTTGTGTGTTAGAGGGAATATAGTATTCTTAAAAGCAAGAAACATAATGTAGTGGCAAAGTAAAACACTTAACTAGAATATGCATTAACACATGTTAAATGTGAACTATTGTAGATTTAATAGTTATTAGAGTCGCTCGGATGTAAAAGTATTGAACTATCTCAGCTATGGGACAATAATTAGTCAACAATACATATTGCATCAAACTTAGTATTTCATGAATACATTAAATATATAGAGGTCGACTGTCACGTTGTTTGAAAGAAACCAAAAAGAGATTTTGTTCAAATTATCTATGTTATAACTAGAGAACAATTAGCTGATATTTTCATCAAATTTCCATCTAATATCGTATTTAATAAATTTGTAATAAGTTAAGCGTGATCAATAACTATGCTCTAGCTTGAAAGGGGTGTTATAATATAATGAAAATATGTTTTAAGATATGCTGTGGGTTATTCCCTTATAAACACAGTTTAATACTTTATACCGTATGTAGATAATTCTATGTTAGCCTAAGTAGACTAAACCTTGAACCCTCTTATTTCAAAATAGGGGTATTCTCTTATTTTCCACTCAGCTCACGTCTACAAGCATTAAAATGTTACCCTTTCAAAAATAGTTATCCACCTCCAAAACTTAAATTAGATCACTTAAAACCATCACCTACGGCATTTAAACATTACTCCAAGACAAATTAGACATTAGCAACTTCTTGAAAGAAAATTGGCCACAGCTCAATATAGGATGAACCAATATGCCAATCCAAACAGGACAGATGAATTTTTTCCGTAGGGACATGGTATACTTATATGGACCCTTCCCTATTGAACAACAAATTGGACAAGTAGCCTAAAAGCTCAAACTTCCACCAACTACTTCCATACATCCAGCTCTCTGTCTCTCTCTCTGCTCAAGAAATCCATTAAACTCAATAACTCAGTCCAACCAACACTTCCCTCACAAATGAAGCCTTGATACTCAGCCACTATCTTACAAAGCCGAACCATTACTAGACATGGGAATCCTGTCCAGCAACTACTCATACACTGGACTAATCTCACCAAAAAAGAGGCTATTTGGGAGGATGCAAGTTTCATAGCACACCAGTTTCCACCTTCCATCCTTAAGGACAGCAATAATTTTTGACATGGATGTATTGCCACGTACCTACTCATCCACCTAGGATGTTGTGATGCATCATCTTATCCACCTAAGATACAAAGAGCATGCAGTAGCAGAAATCCCACATGACAGCAAGACAGTTCATCTACAGCAGAAACTCATAAGGCGGGTAGCAAGTGGTCAGTTGCAAAGAAAGGTGTTGCATACAGATCTTGTAATGAAGAAAGAGCATGAGAGGTAAGGTTCAGTCATGCAGCCTTCTTTTCCATTGTTTCCTACTTTTTTTATTCCATTTCTTCCTTCTTTGCTATTGAAATAGTCTGACTTTTTACCACAATTGCTTACAACAAATGCAAAATTTTAGAGTTGAATTATCATATGAATAAATTGGTTCTCAAGTTTGTAGGCTCAGTTGTCCTACATCAAGTATCAGAGCTTAGCCTCAGTATGCTACCACCATCACTGGGATTCGTGAGAAATTCTCCAAAATTCAAAGTGCTCTAAGACCATCAACACCACCAGCACCCTTTCCAGATGCACTCCATGAGTCATTACAAAAACACACCACTTTAAACAATCAACCACTGGAAAAAAAGGCTGTCACAACCTGAGACATAATACAACATAACCTCAGATTCCCAGGTAATGGCACTGCACTAACAATTCAGTAATCAACGAGCATTGTCTCCCAAGATCTTTCAAACACCAAAAATGTTTTCACATAATTATATAAAGAACAAAATCCTATCTATACTGCAACATGATCTTATATATAACCTTACAATAGCATATACAAATCTCCCCTAAACATACTATAAAGGGGTCTTCAGATACCAAAAAAATCACCACCAAAATGGCTTCTTCTACCCCCATAAATGCAAAAGCAAAGCCAACTAATTTGAAATTATGAAAAAGCAAAAGTAAGCAAGATGCTCAGCAAATGTAACTATGATTATATGTCACCGATTGATAACGAGGTTTGCCATGCAACTCAACTAGAGTAAGTAAGCACAATTAAATAGTTACCAAATATTTTCTTATTTTGAGCCATTGGCCAAGGTATTACACCCCATTAGCGGGGCCAATCAATTGGCAAAGAGAAATTTTACCATTCGACTATATCCGCATTCTTTCCTTCTAAAAATGTCCTCGGATATATATATATAATATATGTCTGGATCATATTTGTGCAGAGCCGGGCTACATACTCTCTTCAAGGCGATTCCACCTAAATTCTGAATTTATTTTTTTATTATTTCATTCAATTCATTCAAGAAGTTTGACCCCTCCCCCGAATTCGAATTCCATCAAAGCATGGAGTCTTTCGTTGTGGAAAGAATGGATCCCCAGGACACCATTTGGCAAGATCAGGAAATTATAGCCAATAAATGGGGCCATATCACATATTATACCCCATCGATGGGGCAATATGCATCAAAAGTGGTTGGACATGCCTCAATCTACATTAAAATTCATCAATTTCCATAACAAATACAATCATTCAAAAGTACCAGACAAAATCTCTACATGATGAATAGTTCCTTAATTTATAATAACAGGATTTTCATATTATGGAAATAAAAACAAGTAAAGAGATTATTTTTGGTTAAAAGAAACAATATCAATGAACACATGGAAAAATTCAAAGAAATCAACATGGAAAAGAAAGAAGAAAAATCAAAGCATATAATGGCCTTGAACAATAGGTATCATATAGAAGCGGCCATAAACTAGCTAGTATTGACCAAATTGAAAGATTATGTTATTTAGTTAAAATAAGTGAATTGGTTATTTGATCAAGTAGGAGAAATTCAATGGGATTTTATGGGTATGGAAAGAAACGGGCCAGCCCAAATCTAGTACACAGAAGAAAGAAAGGCCTAAGTAACGATGACCTAACAGAAAACGTCTCTGAACCCATGAGACAAAAGGCGCAACGGCTGATCCAAAGGACACGATCCAAACCACCAAGCAATAAAGGATCATAATGGAGCATTCAATGAGCTACTTAAGGTGGCAGCAGTGGTGATCCCAACAGTTGGAAGCCAAGCGGCTTGGCTACTGAATGAAGGTAGCCGTTACACAAGCTAGCAACGCCCCTTACCATCGAAGAGGCGCCTCACCCACACAATGATTCAGAGGTCAGCCAATCAAATGGTGCCTCTCATTATAAATACAATCTCTCAACCTCAGTAAGAAAGGGGAAAAAAAAAGACACACCATGAAAGAAACTAAGTCTTGGCAACAAACTGCACCAAACCTCAGGCAAAAAGGCACTCACCCGAACAAGGGCATAATTTCTAAAAACACTCCATCAGACGAGGGCACCATCACCAAGACTTCTCCACTAGTCGAGCACATATAAAGGAGATTAGCCCTCCAAACAAATACTCATCCTCATCCACTTCATGCTCGCACTCATTTATTACATCTTTCTCATTCAAATAAAGATTTTTGACTTAAATGTCGGAGAATATATCGAGGAACGAGTCTCATATACCTCTTACTTCTTATTTGTCTTGTTGTGGTGCGCAAAATCCAAATTTTGAGTTTCGAAAACTAGACCCGCTTTAATTCGAACGACCAGGCGCGATTAGGCGGCTCCCTAATTCAAACAATAATCTGAGTCTTCAAGATGCATCAGGATTCATAACTATTTCCATCTTCTTTTTATTGACCAAAATCTTTTTTCTATTTCCCATTACATTTAACTTACATTCACTTTTTCTTTTGAAGATATATATTTTTCTTATCTTATACAAATCCAAATAAAAATTTACTTCTTCCACATCACGTCGGTTTTTTGCAATAAAAATGAAGTTCAAAATAGAATTCTCCTTTTTTCCTATAATTAGCGATTTCCATGTTACACATTCTTTGGTCCAAAATTAGTTAAGTGGCACTCATCCCTTTCTTGGCTACTTACCACACCACCCTGTTTGTATCTCTATTTCTCTTTAAACAGATATGTGATGAACCAGATTGATTGGTTGAGGTCAACCACAGGGGAAGCAAGAGATACAATTCGGCAAGGAGAAGATGAATGGAAGCACGGAAGAAGTAAAGATGGAGAAGAGAAGAATGACAGAGAGAATGAGGAAATCAGTTCTTATTCCATTCATGACTTTCATACAGCAGGCTCTTTCTTATAGACAAGTCGATAGTTACAAGAAGATAGATGGAATTAGTCATGGATCCCTACATGTAGAAATGTACACCCTCCATCTTCATAACTCATCTAACTACTACTAGATATGTTGTTTGAGCTTCTGTTTGTTGTTTGCAGCTGCTGATTTGGTCATCATTGCTTGCTTGTGCCACGTTCTTGTTTGGGGGACTATATATCTTTGTACTTACGCATATGACTAAGCATTTAATAGCAGCCAGAGGTGGGGCTTTCCCTAAGGCCTGTTCTACTGTGAATAACTTAGATCATTTTATGCCAAAAAAAAAAAAAACAAAAACAAAATGGAGAATCCATGGGCTGGTAAATTAATAATTTATGACATATAAAGCAACTAAATTACAAATAATAAAAAGAAAAGCAATATTAATGCCTAATAATGAGGAACAACTATAGTTACTATAAAATACTCACAATGCCAATGTTTAATTAGTTATCAGTTTTCATCGCCAGAGGAATGTTTTGGAGGATCCGGAGATTGACTTTTATACTATGTTTGGCAAAATCAGTTACAAGGTAATTCAAGTAAAAATGATGCAAATGAAAATGTGAAAATACATTTCCCATGTATATTGTTTGGACATGGGTGTAAAAGAGTAATTAAAATTATAATATAACAAACTAGTTTGCCCATATTAGTTTTTGTTTTCCCCATCAATCATTCATTAAGGATAAGTAAATACATGAACTAAAGTCACCCTTCCTTCCATTTACCTCTGATGAGTCCAGTACCATGGGCTGGCCCAGAGTATGGATTGCAACAGCTCGACGGCCCGATGGAGTCTCCTCCTAGCCCAAAGCCCAGCGAATATTTGCGAGATATATGCCCACGCAGCGTATCCCTCAGGAATGGCAAGCGTGGCACTCCAACATTTTCCAATAAAGGCTATGATTACCATACCTACCATAAAGCGGCCACGACAGCTGCTCCCACAGCTTAGTAAATCCGCATGAGCAACCGTCGCCGGCCTTGCGCCCCAAAGCAAGCTTCGCAGCCCTCGCCCTACATAAACTACCTTCCCTCTGCAAGGAAAGGGGGGTTCTTCTCTCCTTCCAACCAAGCAGGAGCTAACTCCATGAAAACGATGAAAACCACACCCAAGCATCCAAAGCGTACTCTCTCTCTTCTCATTTCGCTTGAGGGCTATTCCAGGATAGATACGCTCTTGACTTTCAGTGCAGTACTCCGACCCAAGCTCGTGGCTGCGCAAGCATCATGCCAACTTTAAACCCCCACACCGCTTTGCCGGTGAGGTTGATTCACTTAGCAAGGAAAAGGAAACTCCTCCACTAGAAGTCGGAGAGGAGTTTAATGGGCACACTCAGTGGAGCTCAATCCTCCATCTCTCAAAATAGCCCTTTAGTTGAGCGCACTTATCAGAGCTCAATCCTCTATCTCACGAATTCACCCCCTATCCAAGTGCACTCATAAGAGCTCAATCCTTCATCCCTCAAAGTCGCTCCTTGGCCAAGCACTCCCATAGAAGCTCAGTCCTCCCTCTCTAAAAGCCACTTCCTGGTCGAGCGCACCCATCGAAACTCAGTCCTCCATCCCTCTAAGCTACTCCCTGGCCAAGCACACCGATCGGAGCTCAGTCCTCCGTCTCTCAAAGCCGCTCTGCAACCAAGTGCACTCAGCAGAGCTTAGTCCTCCGCGTCTAAGCCACTCCTTGGCAGAGCGCACCCATCAGAACTTAGTCCATCTCTCTAAGCCGCTCAGTGTAAAACGCACCGCAAGAGCTCAGTTTTTCATCTCTCAAAGCCGCTCCATAGCCGAGCGCACTCAGCGAAGCTCAATCATCCACTTTTAAGCCGCTCTCAGTCAAGCGCACCCATCAGAGCCTGTCTTCTGCCTCTAAGCCGCTCCCAGTCAGGTACACTCACCGGAGCTCAATTCTCCGCCAACACCAATCCCTTGTTACATGCATCTACGCATACATATCCTGTATTCCTCCGTCTTGCTCTCATCATAAAAAGATTTCTAACTTGAACATTGGAGGAAATACCGATGAGTAAGTTTGCGTCATCCTCAGACTTCTTATTTGTTAGTTGTGTTGTGTAGGATCCAGATTCGAAATTACGGAGACCGGACTCACTTCATCTTAACCCACCAAGGAAGATCAAATGACTTCCTAACCCGTATGATAAAGCAGATCCCGAGAAGCATCATTGACGCGGTCTGTGTGAATGACTAAAAAGTCTAACCACCATGTATTATCAAAATAAAATGGTCAATACTTGTTCTCCAGCCAGCACATCGGCCAAAGACATCACTTCCCGTGGGCCGAATCGCCGGATAGCCATGGCGACTTGTGACCTACCTTTGGTGAGCATGTGCTCATTGCCTAACAGGGCATCATGCTTAAACTGCTCTAGGCCCTATAGGTTCATTTGGATAGACGGCAACTGCGAGCTCCTTCATCCCATGCGAAAATGTCAACACCCAAAAAGAGAAGCTGGAGCAAGAGACTGCCCGCCAAAGGAAAAACTCATCCTCCTGACGGTCTTGGTATTCAAAAGGATCCGAGCAACTGGGCCCACTCCCAAAAGAAAGATCAACCCGGTCCCAGAGTGCAAGACAAAAGCCCAAAGCGGTGACGTCTTCACTATTCTTAAGACGATCGACAACCTTCCGCCCAAAAAGAAAGCTCTTGCAACGCCAACAGGCACCATATCATTCTCTTGCTAGGGTGAGAGACGCGACCCAGAGAGAGCTTCCAGAGTATTCGTCCCTCAGTTCGTCAGCTGCCTCGCTGGAGCAACAGATCCTACAGAAGCTATCATGATTCTCACGATGGGGGGTTCAACATGCTTGGCCCGCTACCAATCGCATTGCTACAGGCATCGTCCGACCAAGCACCATACCAATCTGGGTTAATTGAGGTCGTATTGACCGACAATGGAACCCAAGCCACTAGCAAACGGACAACTCAACACCACGGCAAGGCACTGGCCAGCCAACCCAAGGTGGAATACCAAGTCCCACGAAGCATAGAGGCCATAGGCCAAAGTGCCGACAAAAGTACCTCGACGATTCTCCGAGCTGGTGTGTGCAAGTCCTGCACCCAAGATGGTTAACTAGTCCCAAGGGTGTAGCACTCCATTTACCACAAGCACCATCGATGATTCCACGCCGAATCTAGGTGTCTTACATTCATCATGCAGATTGCTTGAACCATGTTGTAATTAATAAAATAGTCATTCCTTTTCAATTAATCTGCTCATGCTATTACTTGCATATCATCTCATGACATTTAACAACTTAGACTGTCCCTAAATCGGGTGAACTTTTATTCGCTTGTAACTCGGCCTACGAACGGTCAAAGAACCCGAGTCCTGCCTACTGAGCGGCCCATACACCTTCGAATTCTAAACCTCGGTCCCGCTACCGAGCAGCCCATGCACGGTTGAATTCTAAACCTCGATCTCATTACCGAAAGGCCCACGCCTGGTCGAATTTTAAAGATCAGTTTTGTTACCAAGCAGCCAACGTGCAGTCGAACGCATAACTTTAACAGGCTTTTCAGCATGCGTGCAACGACTTCCTCGAGGGAAAGAGCACCATCAGTCGACAATAGTCGATGGATTAAGACCAGACATACGAAGGCTACAACGTCCTTAGCAAGAACCGAGCGCCAATATGACCAAATGTGGGTGAAGGCATAGACTTCGTCAGAGCTTGGCGGCTGCGGACATGAAACCCAATTGACCCTTCTGAGGCTCACTAATGTCCATGCCACGGTGTCCTACAGGAAAGAGCATGAGCAGACAAACTTGTCTAGTTAAGCTCAGCAACGATGGCGACAATGCCTAGCCGGCAAAGAATTTTCCTCAATGCCATGACAACCATAGCAACAATGCACTACAAGAAGGATCCCTCCAAGGAATTCAAAGTGCTACCTACAACTACAGCTCGAATGGTCGACCATCATAAGGCGGGAAGCCCCCCAGCGAACATGGTGAAGGCTTCCTTTCTATCTTCAGGAGATCAACCAAGTCAGATCAGCATCAAGTTCCGGTGCTCCTCAAATCAAAGGCGCCAACAGCAAAGTCCAAATTGGCAAACCTTCTCTAGGCAAAGTCGAATGCTCAGCCCTCTGCCTCTTAAGGCACAAT
>JAOVVI020010847.1:0-10122 GCA_028571085.2 Nepenthes alata
CGGTCAACGGGAAAGTTGACCGGATCCGGTCAACAAGAAAGGTTGACCGGATGGCTATGGAAAACGGTTAAGTTCTCCGGTAGCAGCTGGGCCTTGGAGACTGTGGAAGATGGCAACTGATAGTGGACAGATATTTTTTCAGGATTTGTCGACAGGCTGGCAGTTGGGCTGTAGAGTTAGTGGGCAAGTTACAGAATTAGTGGGCAGGTTGCAGAGTTAGTGGGCAAAGTTGTGGGTGACAGGCGTTTGACCACACATAACCCACCTATTGGCTGAAGATCTCCAGGCAGATCGTTATATATATGCATGCTGGGCATGCTGTGCTGAGAGCGCGCAAGGCGCCATGAGAGTGGCCATTGGGTGATAGAGAAATCACCATTGGCGAGCATTCGCCGGGGCTTGTGTAGTCAGGGGCTTGTGTAGCCGGCCGCTGTGTGCGGGGGTGAAACGGCGGGGCGTCGTTTCACCAACACTTGTAAAATGAGAGAGTAGAGAGCACCACAGTGAGGAGAGAAAGAGTGGAAGAAAGAGAGAGTAGTGAGTAAAACATAAAGAATGAGGCTTTGTATTCTCGTGCTCTGTTCTTCGTTTTTGCCTCTAGAGCTTGTGTAGCCAGGGTGGTTGATGTACTCTGTCTCTGGGTTTGTGTAACCATTTTATATAGTGGATTTATCTGTAAACTTTGTGTCCCGTAGTTTTTCCTCTTCGGTTGGGAAGGGGTTTCCACGTAAAAAATATCGTGCATCCCTTGTTCCTTATTCTTACTAAATGGTGGCTGTCGATGATGGGGGTTCAGATTTTTCCGCTACTGCCGGATCTGATGGATCCGAGTCTCTGCTGATACCAACAAGTGGTATCAGAGAGGCGGTCAAGTCTCTGCTGATACCAACAAAAATCACTAGCATTGCCCAATACTCTCATATCTCGTCTCCTCACCGCAATCTTCCATTTATGGCTCAGATTATATTGTGCACTATTCTTGAGATGAGAGTATGTAGAACGTATGGAAAAGTTTTTAACAAGAGGCATAACATATTTAAGATTTGAAGGTATGGCTATCAAAATTATATATATAGATAATATAAACACCTAAAAACATAATAAAAAAAGATAATTATAAACTTACAATCTTTGAAATTTGCATTGTAAATAATTCTTCTTTAATAAAAGATCGCATATCAAAATATAGATCAACTTTTAACTCGATAAGCAATTTAGCACGAAGCTTGACTTCTTTTTGATTTAGCAAATCTGCAAACCGTCGTACTTCAGCCTCAATCCGAGCATTAATGCCATTTTCTAGGCAAACGGACATCTCACTACAAAGGCTTTCTAAATAGTTGTGGTCATTTTCGGTTGGTTGAGGACCTTCTCTCATCCCTCTTATGTACGTAGATTTACATCCAAGAACAATTGAGAAAGCTTCTTCTATCGTAAAGTTATCCGGACCATTTTGTTCAACTTGAGCCTCGTGTAATTCTAAAAGCTTCTGATATGTATATTCCGACTCATTATCAACCCAATTTTCATCTTTTCGTTTCTTTTCTTTTATAAATAATTGTAACAATTCCGTTGGCTCTATTGATTCTTTGAGATGTGAAAGTGGGACACTTCACTATTTGTAAATTTTCAAGTATTAGTTAATAACAAAAGATGTCATATATTTATGGCCTATAAGTAGATTTATATTAAAAATGGATATTACCATCTCATGTAAAGTTCATGCAACAGATTTTGTGCCAACATAGCCCATCATTCTCTGTTTACTTCTATTCTTTGAATTGTTTTCACTCATATTCTGCATTTTGTTATTAAACAAATTAACAAAGCACCAATTAATAAAATTTCTATTCTGTGAGAAGTTTTATTAATAGAAGTTATAACATATAGAAGTACCTATCCAGAAATGTGACACTTCTGTAATTGTATATCAAATGCAGTGACCTTGACTCGTTATCTACTGTTGCATCAAATGCTAAAAATTTCATCCATGAGGATAATCAGCTGTAATATAAATGAAAGTAGATGAACCGGGATGAGATTCTAACTGATTTGAACGAGTTTTGGATCTGTTCGAGTATCAGGTTTTTGAACATATCTTCTGCACTATGAACGAGCAGTGAAGCTATTGTAAAATTCTACAGTAAACAAAATGAGCTAAAGAACTCTATTCAAAGAGATGGATTAATTTTGTTGCTACTCTTAATGGGAAATGGATACAAGGTAGAATTTGAACGCAAACGGCAGCGATAGTTAGTAGTGTTATTACTAGTTTTTTGCCTCCGAAGAAGTTTGTATGTCCTGAAGATACTAATGATTGCTTTTGATGATACAAGGCATCAAACAAGGAATGAACTATGAAGGAAACAATGGGATCAATCTTCCTGATTATCCAAAGGTGACAATTTTATCTTTCAAATCATTCGTACTGGTTAATTTGGATGATATGTAGAAAAAATGATTTTTTCTTTGAATGTTTTAACAATATGTCTTTGAAAATGGAACAAAAACCTTATATAGCAGGTTTTTAGTTGTTATGTTATCTTTAAAGGATTTGAAAATGGAATTCTTAAATCATAGGACAAAAGTTTTACCTTGTATAACAGGTTTCTACAAACTTTGGTATAAAGGGTACTCAAATTTTCAAATTGCGACATGAAGATAACAATAAGTATAGAACGGGGTCTTATGAGGGACTATGCCTTCTTTTCAAGGACACGACAGTAATTGCTCTTCAAAGAGATATGGAGATAACATCAAGCAAACAAGAAAAAAGAGAGGCTTTGCTTCAAACACTAGAGCAACAAAAGATCTACATCTATGCAGATAAGACCACTTACAAGTATTGAGAATATAAAAAGTAATGAGAATATAAATTCATATGAAAAATGAATTTACCTTCACTTGTTGCATCAATTAGATTTTGATATGATCATCCATTTTCTTCCAATTCTCAACATTAATTGGGTAGTACTGTTTAATAATATAACTTATTTATGTGATAAATTATTGCATATTTTTTTAACAATACGTCGTAGAGATGATGGTAGATCAATCTTCACAGGTTCTGGATTATCATCTCTCTCTTTTTTTCATTTGACGCAATGAGTTTTTTCACGCGTTGGTTAAACTGTTATGAAACACAATATACATGTCATTAGATATAAAACATATTTATACTAAGATTTTTCTTTATACCTCGATCTTCTTGTTCTCGTTGATTCAAACTTTTAACCACTGCTTGAATTTAATATTCATTATCTATTAAAACTACAAGATAAAGTTGATTCCTTTTATTTTAAAAAAAATTCATGCCTTAAAATAAGTACAATAAAAAGGAACATACTTATTTTCTGACGAGGGTTGGGCAATGAGAGTAAGTAAAGATCAGCTGTATCAGTAGCAGCAAATAATTTATTATCAACAAGTCAGTAATAATGCGGCAATGCTCCGACATTAACAATATACTAGCTGATTAATACAGTATCAACAAAGTTGCTATCATATTCTTTTATTATAGTAACAACAGTAAATTTTATTTTGTTTCATTATACTTTAACTTTATCAAGTGACAGTAAATCAATCCAAGTGATGATTATAATTGGCTACACACATAAGATAAGAATCGGTTCTATCAAACTTCTATAATTGCAACTACTATACTAGTAACAGATTTCATATTTTAATCCTAATATATATCCAACTAATTATACTTTTGAAGTATAGAAAGAAAGTATAAACTAGTAAAATAGGTGTTGCCAAATAACTAAACATGATATTGACAACATTAACAGGGAAACTAAACATGCAGTTTTATTAAACTTCTTTTTGTCAACATTTATACCAATTATCTGTGAAGCACAAGTAGCTTTAGCATCATCTCCAACTTATCAACATACAACCAATTGATTTGTAATTAACTAATATTATAATCATGACAAATAAAATAGTAGCACATAACTAAGTTTGTGTATGATAAATCGAGTACGGGAGACCGGAAGCTAAGTTTGTGTACCTGTTGAACAATGAGATCGAAAAGTGCAATGCCTTCTTAGATAGCCCTTGACTTTAACAATTACAGCCCATCCATCACGTTTACACAAAAGGTGATAAGTCATGTGCATAAACCAAAGATGGAATGATGTGTCATTGAACTTATATATTACACACGAAGCAAGAACTCTCGACCTGGAGTCCGAATCACACAATAGACATGCATGAAGGGTTTGTTTTGTTTGATGGGGTGTCGATGCAATAAATGTAAAGTACTGTTTATACGAGTTTTGAGGGTAAACCTTTATACCTTATATAATTTAAATTTTGAATAATCATCACATCAATGACTAGTCTTCTTCACTACTAGACTTATACGTGTCTTTAGATCCATCAGCATAATTCATATCTATAATATCTGGTTCAATATCAATCTTAACTAAAGGCACCATCATATCACTTAACTCTACTACATAATCCAAATTTGTTTCTAAACTTGGCTCATTACTATTCACATATGTTCTATAGAGGCCATTCATCTCTTCACCAATAGGAATATCATAAAAGTTACGTAGTATTGATCTAACAACAACTTGCTACTTCAAATTTGTTTGGTCTATCACAAAATAAGCTTGTTCAATTTGGCATGCTAAAATATAAGACTCATCAGTTTGAAAAAATCGAGTGACATTTATTATTGTAAGCCCATTTGGTTCATTCTTTATATCTTTTTTTATATTATATATATCATACTAATCATAATAAAAAAGTACTATCGTGTTTTCACCATTATACTCTAATTCGATAATCTCTCTTAATAATCCAAAGTGGTCTATTTTCCTACTATATAAATCACTCTTCACCATCACTACACTATTATGTGTTTTATGTTTTCTTGCTCAGCTTTCTGTGTAAAATCTGTATCCATTGATCACATATGATGAATAACAAGTCACTTTTCTAATTTGAGCCTGTGCCAAATATAAAAGATATTTGATTGCTCTTTCATCTAATTTGTTTATCAAATTTGTATTCTATTAAACATAACAAGTATTAAAAGACATTAATAAGTATTAAAATTTAGCATGTATTAATAAAACGCATCAAATTATATAGAATGTATAAAAATTTACTTACTCTATATTTTAACCATTCTAACAAATCAATATTTCGATCTTGATTAATATTTTCATACTTCTTGTTTATTATCAAATATTAGAGTTCTTTATATTAATAAGCAGTAAATTGAAACACATATATACCATAATAATTATATTATTATATATAATAATAATAAAGTATCTTACTCTATAAAAGACTGCACTTTCTTACAATTTTTTAAGATATATAATTGAGTTCTTCTCAAATTTGAAAGCTTAACTTTTTAATACTTCTTTCGTAAAATGGTCTTCTAAATTTAGAAAATATAAATAACCCCACATGTTGTACTTCATTACCATCAAAATTTATTTCTTTACGATTATATCTTATTTCTGCCCTACCCAAATATCTAGAGTAAAATATAAAATATTCTTCTGCAATATGACATCCAGCTATAAAGCCTTCTGGGCGAGCTTGATTACGTACATTTAATTTTAACTTACGTATATACCTATAAACAAGACTTTATTAGTTTAAAATGCCATAATCATTATGTTCAAAATATACATGATATAATTTTACGGATATCTCACCTTTTAAAAGGATACATCTACTGACATTGAACTGGTCCTACAATTTTTGCCTCACTTGCCAAATGAATAGGTAAGTACAACATGATATAAAAATAAATAAATAAAAAGATACATTTTATTTTACAAATGGTCAAAATAATATTTTATTCTAATTTTTTTAATGCATCCACTGGTAATACTTTTTCATATAACTACTTAAAGAACACACCTAATTCAGTTAATGGCTCATATACTTCTGTAGGTAAGATACCACGAAATATTGGTACAATCAGGTCTTGCACAAACACATAATAATCATGACTTTTCATCCTTAAAATTTTATGATCAACACAATTTACACATCGAGCTATATTGAAAGTATAATATCTTGAATATGTTTGAGTTTATAATTTTATGAAAATAAATTATTTAATTAATTTTAATAATTATTTAATTATTTTAGTAATTATTTTGGGTATTAAATCTTGTGATTAGGCTTATATATTAAAGCTATTAATTTGAATTAATAATTTGAGTTTTGGTGTTTTGACTCTTAAAGTTAGTTAGAATAATTAATGTACTTAATTGAATTAATTTAATTATAGGCTTAATTAATCAAGTAAACTATCATATATTTAAATATTAGTATATTAAAAAATTTTAAAAGATGATTATAAAATTAAATTTGAGAGGTCAAAATATTAGAAATTAATATTAAAAATTTTAAGTGTTATTATAATTAGATAAATAATTAATTAATATTTTAATAAATATTTATAAAAATATATAATAATAATAATAATAATAATTTCAGACGGAGAAAAGAAAAATAGAAATAAGGAAAGAAAAGAAAGAGGAAATGAAAGAGAAGAAAATGAGAGTAAAGAGGGAAGAAAGAAGGCGCACGTATGGCAGTGGCGAAGGAAGAAGGTTTCGGAGGAAACCCTAACTGGTCTTCTCATTATTTAAGGCGGCATTAGGGTTAGGGAAGGGGAGGACGAACCCAAGATCTGCTCTGCTAATTACCACCACCGATGCTGAAGTATAAAAAAGAAATTGAGGCATGTAAAACTTCTCTCTCTTACAAGTAAACATTCTACCTCTCAAAATAAACTCATCCTTCATCCTTGTTAATGTCAAACTTCTAAATGTATGCCTTGTTTGGTGGGAAATCGACGAGATTCTTAGGTTCCAAATTTGGGAACTCGAATGCAGAGTAACGGCTCTATGAGAAATCGACCAATGATTTGGGATTAATGATGAATTGGGGTTGCGCAAATTGTTTAATGGAGTTATGGAGTATCAATCTTGCATGTTGTATCCCCTAATTTTAGGGATTCGGCGCAACCGTGGGAAAATAGAGCACGAACTCTATTTTCCGTATTCCAGCCTGATTCAATGACCCGGAGGTGGCAAGGGAACTTAGACCATTATTTTACAAGTGAATCCCCTTTAATATCATTCTCATATGTTGCAAGTGATATCCCTCTCTGTGTCATTTCACTTCTTGCCCTAGAATTATACATTCCTTAATACCACTTGCTCCTTCTCTTTTTCAATTTTCACCGATGCTGTTGGAATTCAGATAATATGTGAGATTTCTGTGAAAATCGTGCTAAAAGAGAAATTGGGAAAAAAACAGAGCTTCGTGCTCTAGCTGATGGCGTCGTGAGGGATTCAGAAATTGATGATTATATATATACATATATATACATATATATATATTGTTGGGTGTGTATGTATACAGTGGGTGTGTGCATATATATGTATGTATAGGTAAGTGGAGGAGTATATTGTGCGCTGTATATGAATGTGGATATGGTTAATGTGGACCGTATGTGTGTGCAGTATGTGGGGGTGTACTGTTGTGTGTGTGTAATGTGTGTATTTGTGCCTATGTGTGTCTATGGCTATGTGTGTAGTGTGGGTGTGCTGGTGTTGTCTATGGGTGTAACCGTGTGGTAGGCTGTGTGTGTAGCCTTGTGTGTGTGAGCCGTGTGGGTGTATGTGGTTGCGGTTGTGTGCTGCCATTGGGGGTGTGAATGTCCGCATCAATGTATGCGTGTGTGTGTGTAGCAGAATGAGGGAAATTGTGTGTGTTGGCAGTGTTGCTGCCAATGTGGGTGTACACCATTGGGTACAACTTGGGTGATGTTATAGTATATGTTGGTAATGTGAGGGTATGTGTTAAATAATGTAGGTGCGTATACTAGAATTATTTTGTGTATATGGAGGTGTTGTCCGTGGGAGAACTAGAAAATGTGGCCGTAAATGTTGAACCTTAGAGAGGGGGTTGAGAACATGATCCAATTTCGTTGGAAACTCGTTAAGTAAAAAGGTATTATATATATATATATGCATAGATATAATTGTGGGACCAGTTAATTTGTTAGGGGCTGTATCTGTAAGTGACAAGTAAAGGTTTATTTATGGTATTAATAATAGGTTTTGATGGAGGGCTAGTTAAATGTTAAACTGATCGAAATATATTATTTTCAGTTCACTTTTGTTCTTTTATTATTCCGTTATAAATTCTTTTGTGTTAATATTGATCGGTTAATACGGTCCTGGTTAGCACCGAACGACATTTCTATCGTTATACTTGCAGAGCCTCTTTTACGTTATTATCGATTACGTGAGTATTGGAATTATTGACTTCATACGGTCAAAGTTAAGGAGAGCGTATGAAAATACTAACGTATTTAGTCTACACTTTTCTGATACTGAATCCACTTCGGAGGTTGAGATCGTTGATATTGAGGAGGGATACTTATAACCTAGTGACCATTTGTAGGAGATGATATCTAGAATATCATTGACGATGAGTATCGAAGATGGTATGAGCATATTACGGGTACAGCCTCTGGGAGGATTATAAGGGTAGTGGGGATACCATAGATACAGGGTAATCTCATGGTACTCACCCAACCATTGGGAATATAAATACACGACCTTTGGTTCACTATGACAAAATAAGATTTAAGGAGATTCTTGTTATCTCGTACTGTCATGATCTCAAATTGGGTAAATAATCAAATTCTTGTTACCTTGCACAGTTAATCGAGATCGTTGATATTGATGAGGGATATTTATAACCTAATAACCATCGTAGAGAATGATATATAGGATATCATTGAAGAGTGTGTCAGATATGATATGAGTACACTACAGGTATAACTTTTGGGAGGACTGTAGGGGTAGTGAGAATACCATGAATACCAGGTAATCTCGTGGGACTCACTCAGCCGTTGAAAATATAAATACGCGGCATTTGGTTCACTATGGTATAATAAGGTCCATGGAGATTCTTGATCATTCATACAATTGTGACCTTGTATTGAGCTGATAATTGGATTCAATAGAATCCATATTGCTTCTTAGTACCTAGTTGTTTATATGGCTTTTGAGTTGTGGATACGACATATTATTAAATTTCGAACAATAGTTGGTATTTCACATGTTATTATCCATTATTTTATCATTCGAGATATTTTATTGTACTCATCTATGTTGTTTATTTTTACTTACTAGGCATTCGACTCACTCTTATGTTTTATTGACTCCAGAGTAGACAGGTTGACAGTATGATTAAAGAGATCGAGTGTTATTGTGTAGACTCCAGATATAGGTAATCTCAGAGATTGAGACTTCCGGGATAGAGACTTAAGATTTTATTGGTTCAGTTATTGTTCGACTTTTATTAGATTTTATTTATGAGGATTGATATTTTGGATATCGATGTCATTTATTAAAATTATTTATTACTATTATGAATATTTAATTAATGATACATTTATGATGACTACTGATGGTATTGTAAATCATAGTGATGCGATTGTATTGAGTTCATTTAAGTTATTTGATGACATATAATTGATAATCTCGGATGATCCAAGACTTTCACTTGGACGGTTCGTGGGCTCGAAATCAAGTCGTTACAACTTCATGGTATCTAAGAGTTAAGGTTCTGTGTGATCATTTGGGGATTCTAGGGCCCAAAGATGTTTGAGGATATTAGACAATCAAGAAGATTTGAGGACCTGGCCTAGTCTTCTGTTAATGATGCATGGGTACTAGAATACCTAGGAGTTCTTTGAGATTTTTGTTAATCTAGCTATTGTCGTGCAGATAAGTCTATGTCTGACGAAGCTAGCTATCACCCCATGAGTCCCTCGAGGAGCCCCAGTCAAGCGGCAACTCCTTCAACTATGGACGAGGTAGTCAAAGCACCTCATCAACTGATAAGACTTGTAATACAAGCGGTTGGAGCACAAATCTTAGGGCCACCACCTAAGCAACGCGATTACTTCAAGGAATTCATGGAGGAAAGACTCCCGAAATTTATGGGGGATGCTGATCTTGCCAAGGTTGATTATTGGTTGGGAAGAATGGAGAAGGCATTCATTGTAATGAAGTGTTCTTCAGATGACCGAGTTCGATATGCATCGTATAAGCT
>JAOVVI020010848.1:0-12900 GCA_028571085.2 Nepenthes alata
AGGATTAAATACCGTATAATAAAACTGGCTCGACCCTATCATTAAAAAATATGGTTAATTTAATATCTTTTAATAATAATTATTTAATTAATATTAGATAATTTAAATCCTTTTTAAAAAAAATTAAGTATTATTATTTAATAAAATAATATAATCATTTGATTAATATAAGACTACTCTAACTAGGAGAAGTTGAATCAAATGTAATTGAAATGCCATATGTTTTTCTTTTTTAAAGATTAATAATTACATAAAATATAAAAAAAATTACGTACAATAAATATAGACTGTCAAAATTTTACTACAGAGTCTAAGATTTTATACCCGTATCTATTCAAGAGCTTTCATGTTTTCTTAATGAAGATATCCATGTATCTGCCTAACAGTTATAACAGATAAATGACAGATATTAAAGATCATTAAAATCTCTTATTACAATCTACATCATTGATCTATTTAACTTCTAATTATAACCGTTGGATTAATATAAGAGATTCTACTAAAAATACTATAACAACAGTTTTTGAAGTCTTTATTGCTTATTTTTTAATTTTTAATCTTATAATGGCACATGATCTATCCGTACCCATAGAGAGAGAGAGAGAGGGGGGGATCAGGAGATCTTGCTTCTCTAATATCCACTACTCTAATATCTACCATTAAATTATTTTTAATCAAATGATGGTAATTTAAAATGTTAAATAAAATATCTAAATATAAATTTTTATTAAATTTTTTTTAATATTTAATTTAATATTTACTAAATATTAATATTATAATAAAAAATTTTAAAAAATTAATTATATATAACATTTTTAATATCTTATATTTTCAACCATTAATCCAATGGTTAAAAAGGGATAAGCAAAAAGAAGTGGGGAACGGGGAGACACAGGATCCCCGTGTATCTGAGCCACAATAACCCATTACCCTCCCACACGAGCACGCACACAAAGAGAGAGAAAGAGAGAGTGGGAGAGCTACTAATAGCTACTACTACATTGATATTTGGCAGAATGTGCACCGGCGTGTGATTACAGATGTTCTGCAACACACCACAGAAAGCCATGCTTGTTCTTCTGCAATGAGTGCTGTGAAAAATGTCTGTGTGTGCCATCTGGAACCTACGGCCACAGGGAAGAATGCCCTTGCTATAATAACTGGAAGACCAAGGAGGGCAAACCCAAGTGCCCTTGAGACCCCCAATTTCCTAATTATTCATATGCAATATGATATATGTTTACGAATTTGCAATTATCAAGGAATAAATAACATCTTTTGAGAAATTTGAATTTATAAACAGACTTGTTCATTGCACTGGGCACTTTTCATCAACCTTTTAGAAAGTGGCAAGTGCTCGATTAAAACAGGATCAGAAAGAGAAGCTGATTGACGAATTCTGAGAAGGAAAGGAGATTAATGTCCTATATATATATAAATATAGGCAACATTCCACATAAAAAAAGCATCCTAGTTCATGTATAGCAGCATTTAGATTTAGTTTGCAAGGAGCCTTATATGGAAACAGGATAATCTGATATTTTTATATCGTGATATTTGATAATATCAACTATATACAGACTGATTTAAACAAAATTCACACCTAACTACAAATGCATTCTCATACTCCTGATGTCAATTTTGACAATTTCAACGATCGGGTTTGTAAGATAAATCTAATGCATTTTAATTTATTATCCTAATTATAGTTATCCAAAATACCATAATGAAATTCTAACAAGAATGCTTAATAACTAGATTAGCATAAGGCATAAGCCATGAAAGAACAGTAGTCTCACCATTTACATCATAGGCAAGAAGTCATTTTTGAAGAATTCACTGAGGCTAGTTTCAGATGACCCACATTCTGCAATTGCAGCTTGACACATCTCTTGAATCAGCTTGCATCTTTCCTCTAAGATTTTCCTCTCTTCACTTTCTAAATCCATAAATATCTTCACTTTCCACCCAATTTCTTCTCCTTTTACCAAAACTTCCTTCCCCATTTGCCTCTTCATCCTCCACCCCACCTGCCAATCTTCCACCAGCAGCTTGCTATTTGGTGACTGATCCATAACTAAAGGAAAAGTAAGCACAGGGACACCACAAAATGCACTTTCAAGAGTAGAATTCCAGCCACAATGAGTCATAAAACCTCCTACAGAACGATGTCTTAGTACCCTCAACTGATCACACCAAGGCACTATAAACCCCTTCGCACAACCACCATCCTCCAACCTCCAGGCAGCTGCCTCACGCACCACCCATAAGTAGCGGACGCCGCTATCACGCAGCCCCTCGGAAATTTCATCCATTTGGGCGCTTGAGATGGGGATAAAACTTCCAAATGACACGTACAAGACAGAGTTTTTGGGTTGTGCATTCAGCCATTGAAAGTAATTTGTGGGATCTTCTTCAATATTGCCCTTTGCTATTGAAGAGGCGTTGTGTTTAAGATCGGAGTAAGGGATAGTAGGACCAATGGTGTATATGGGCAGTGGTAATTTTGCTTTCAAAGCGTCGATTGCTGGTTTTTCAAGCTCGTATATCGATCTGAAGAGGAGGCATTGCGCGTTGGTCACCATGGATACGGCTGTTGAGACCTTACTTGAAATGTCTTCGTTGTTTGGACGGAAAATATGTGGGAGGTCTGCCAGGCGTATTGAGGAAATTCCAGGGATGAATTCTATACGGTGGTCTTCTACTTCTGTAGCAGCGTTAGAAATATGCAGAAATATTAATAGGAGTAATTGGCACTAAACATTCGTCTAAATGCAAACTTAATACTGTGATGGATTTCTTCGGTATGAATTCCATATTCATCGTACAATATTTTATTTTATTTTCTCGGCCCTGGCAGGGCATTTTCTCGATGATTGCTCAAGCAAAAGCTTCTGCAACTCGATTCCAGAATGAAGGTTTCAAGGGACAAGGTTTTTGGGTTCGCTGTTCAAGCACGAGATTTTCTAGTGAAATTATATTTGTGTATATAGTGAAAATATATTTCAAACTTTAAATTTTATATCTTTTACACTCATTTTAAAAGGAGGTTTCTATGCAAAAATTTTATCTTGATTATGCGATTATATTTGATGCTATCTGGATTCGATTTCGAACAGATTTAGATTCGATTGGTTGATTGGATCCGGTTTCGTTCGCTGAGTCTGAATCCTGCACACCACTACAGAAAACGAGAGGTCAGGTGCCGGCGGGAGGTTGTCCCACCGAAAATACTCCAACGCTCAAGTCAGTAACAAGCCTTTGAATTTCGGAATGTGAACTGGTAAGTAAAAGAGAGAGAAATAATGAGTTTGGCGGGAATGTTGGCCTGTAAAAGCAGAGACATCCCCATGGCTAGTTGAGAGTATGAATTCCAACTTGCTGTTCGCAAAGAACGAGTGGAAGCTACGTCCCGAAAGCGTGAAAGCTTTGGAGGAGAGCGGGAGATGACTCTGCACTCTGGAGGCCTCGAGTGGGATTGGAAGGTGAGCGTTCAGGGAAAGTATATTCAAACACTATTTACGTTGGTGGTTCAGATTGTATCAGAAAGCGTCTATCGTCTTAGAAAGCGTCTGTTGTTTTTAGAAGGCGTGTTCTTTCAGAGTGGAGACTCTGGGCTTATATAGACGGTGAGAAGAGCGACCTTCATTGGTTAGGAGGGCGTAATCCTTGGCCTGACGCTAGGAGGCCCTCTCTGAGTTGGTGGGCGTGACTGACGTGATTTGATGGATCGTTCCCTGTTTGGATGGTGCAACAAATCTCCAGATTATCTACTTTTCTTTCATATTTTGTGACCGTCAAACTCCATTGTTGGCAAGGAGAGAGAATTTGACGCCTTCCTCATGGGGAAGGCGCTGAATCCGTTGCAGCCTTTTAAGAGGAGATCGACTTTAAGGAAAGCGTGTAATCAGGAAAAGGATCGTTGCTTTTCGTGTACGGAATCGCTTGCCAAACTAAGCCTGGTCCGTATTAGGTTTAACGTCTTTTACGGCCTGCTGCTACAGTACTTCCGGTCAACAGAAATGTTGACCGCCTTGAAGGAGCGCTTTTGGCCATTTGTTTGTACGTCGGGCAGTCAACGTGCTAGCGTTGACCGTCTAACACGCGTTTAGGCCTTTCTGGGTTTTGGGGTGCTTTTTCTATTGGGTTTGCCAACTATGAGCCTACCCATTACTAGCTCCCCATGCTGGTGGTCAGGATTCCGGCCTCTAGCATGTTTATGATGGGACGCACTAACGGAGTCATTGCCCGTCTGAAGAGGTGCCTTGAGAGCTTCCAAAATATTGACCGGATTCATTGACCGTTCTTGAAAGTTTCTGGGTAACTTGGAGAAGGAAACGTTGGTCTTTAACCGCCATACCAGAAAAGCAGGCCACGTATCTTTACGCAGTACGTTCAAGATCCTGGCATTTAATAAGCCGAAGTATTCGATTCGACAGCCTTCTTCTAGGGAAATGACACACGGCGGTAATAATGGTGCAGGTTTTCGAGACGGTTTTTGGTTCACATGGCTTTTTAAACCGCCAGATTGCTCCGTTTTGAAATCCTTGTGCCCTCTGTGCTTCTTCGTCTTCCTCGTTTCGTTTTGTGAATGAGAAAACACAAACCCTAGCTCCGACCATGTTTTCCGTCGCAGACATCGCATCCGTTTTGAGAGAAACTGACGTGAAAGTCCTGTATGTAGAGTTCAACATTCCTCGTGAGATCGCCTTCCGCATTCCAGGGAATGACGATAGAGCCTTTTTGCCGCCCAAGGGCTTCATGACCATATACGAAGCCCATTTTAGGAGTGGGCTCCGCCTTCCAGTCCCTGATGAACTGATGTCGATCTTCCAGGCACTTCAGGTCCCTATCGCTCAATTTCACGCCAACGCCATCAGGTACTTGTGCTCCCTCTGCATTTTTCTTCGTCAACGTTCGAGGCTGTTGACGATGTCAATGGTGAGGGGGTCTTTAAGATCTACCAGGGAGCGGAGTGGATCTCTTTGTCTCCCCGTAGCGGTATTAAAATTAGCACCGCTATTTACGACTCCCTCAAGAACTGGAAGAACCGGTTCTTTTTTGTTAACGTGGAAGAGTCTTGGCCCTTGCCTAAGGAGTGAGGTCAAGTGTCGGAGGTGTATACGGGGGCGCTGTCGGAGGCGGAGACGGCCTCCTTGGAGTGGCTGGTTGAGTTGATAGAGAACAATTTGAGGGACTTCCGGAGAGAGCATTTGGTCTCTCGCGTGGAGGCAAAGAATGCCAATTGGGGGCCTCCGTTCCAATCCAAAAATTGAGGATCCCGCCTCACTGATTCAAGCCCTCCTAGTCCAAGGCGAAAGAGGGCGGCCTAAGTGGCGCCTTCTTCGTCGTCCTCTGGGCCTGACTACCTTTCTGCGGGACGTTTTGGGAGCGTTGGCGCCGCATCTAGGGTAGAAGTTGAGGCGGCCATTAAGGCTTATAAGACCAAGTTGAGTGGCGGCGTTGTCCTGGCGCAACCTGTGCCATCGGAGTCGACTCGAGAGCCAACCATTGAGGCGCCTGAGCCGTAGGAGCCGTCAATTGGATCTCCTATTGTGGTGATTCTGGCGGAGCAGCAAGAGCAGATTTTGGAGTCTTCCGTCGTTTCCAGAGAGCCGGCCACGAGGGAGGGCACTCCAGAGGATCCCATTGCGGAGTTCATGGCTGAGGTTGCTGCCAGACCCGTCGACGCGGGCCCCCTTCCTGGCTCATCGCCGTTTGCGTCAGAATTGGGTGCGAGGCCAAAAAGACCAGCGCGGAGAATCTGGGAGGTAAAAGCTCTGTTGCCCGCCTTGCCTTTCGATTTGCCCTTTCTAATCTCCTTTTCCTTTTTTTATGCAGGCGGATAGAGTAGCGAGCGCAATGGCTAAGGCGCTCAGGCAGAGAGACCTAGCGATCTCTGATAGGGATAAGGAGATTGCCTTGCTCGAACGTAAGCTGGCGGCTTCGGGGGCTAAGCACCGTGAGGACACAGTTGCCTTGGAGGCTGTTCTGGCGGGCGTGGAGGCGGAGAACCTGAGTTTGAAAGCTGAGGTCGCCCGTGTGAAGGAGGAGAATGAACGAGCCAAAGGGCGCATTGATCAACTTACTAGGCAAATGGCGACCTTAGAGAACGATTTGAGTCTCCGTACCCGCCCCCACGAGGTTGAGGGCATGATGCTGGCGCGGTTGTTGGAAAGGGTCAACATTAGCCAGCGTATTGTGCGGCTGGTTGATCTTGACTTCCCCGTGGATCTCATCAATTTATCGAACCGGTCAGCTCAGCGTCGAGATAGCCTTGTGGGGGAGCCTCGAGACAACTAAAGGCCCCCGCCGCCCCTGTAGCTTTTGTGATTGTATATGTATTATTATTATTTTTTTGAATTCGATGATGTATCTCTTGATTCAACAATAATACAAGTAGCCATGTGTTTGTCACACGCTCTTGCCTTTGTATTTTGCTTCTTTGACATTCTTGGCGGCCAACTGGGCAGAGAGACTTGGCAGTTGGCCGCCCGCTTTGTTTTCAAAGGTATCTTCTAGGTCGTTGTGTATGTTAAGCCTGCTTAGAATTCGCCCGTGAGTAAAGCTTGGCGGCGCTGCCTAGGTGTAGACTTGGGCGGCCTTCTTTGGTGGAGCATTTTGCTCCAGTCGACCATTGTTGGCTGATTACGCTATTTCCTTATAAAGGAGGTCGTCGCGCGTGCTGTGTTAGCCCTCTAAGATTTTTTTCGACCGCTAACGGGCCACTTGGATGACCAAGGTTTAGATACGACCTCTCATAGGCCACTTGGATGACTAGGGTTTAAATACAACCGCTCATGGGCCGCTTGGATGACCAGGGTTTAAATACGACCACTAATGGGCCGCCTAGATGACCAAGGTTTAAATACGGCCACTCATGGGCCGCCTGGATGACCAGGGTTTAGTAACGAGAGGGTGAAGACCTTCCCGACTTAGGGGCAGCCTAGGTCGATTTGAACCTGCAATGAAAACCATACATATATATATATGCACATACAGCATGCTAAGGAAACACTTATTTTACTTAATTGAACCGTGCACACAAATGTAAGACATATAATTTTGTAAGGCACATACCTGGGTTCCTACTGGTAGTAGCGTTTGAGGTGGATCGCATTCCATGTTTGTGGGATCAACTTTTCATCCTGATTTTGGAGCTTGTATGCCTCATTTCGTAGGACGACGGAGACTAGAAAAGGCCATTCCCAATTGGAGGAGAGCTTATTTCGGCCGGCCATCTTCCCTGTGGCCTCGATGCTCCATAAGACCAAGTTTCCAACATCGAACTGCCTCGCTTTTACCTTCTTGTTGTGGTAGAGGGTGACTCGATGTTGGTAGGCTATGGTCCGGATTCTAGCAGCCTCATGGACTTCTTCTAGTAAGTCTAGGTGTTCCCGGATCTTTTGGGAGTTAATCTGAGGGTTGAAGGACTCCACCCTAAGACTTGGAAGCCTGATTTTGACCGAGAGCACCGCTTCAGTCCCGTAGTAGAGGTTAAAAGGCATCTCGCGCGTTGGTTCCTTCGGAGTTGTTCGGTAAGACTAAAGGACCGAGGCAAGCTCGTCTACCCAAGAGCCCCCTGCGTCTTCCAGCTTGGTCTTGAGCCTGTGGAGTAGTGTTCGGTTTGTGATCTTCACCTGTCCATTCGCTTGGGGGTATGCCACTGAAGTGTGGACCAGCCTGATCCCAAGGCTGGTGCAGTACTTAGTAAAGCGTTTCCCCGAAAATTGAGTTTCGTTGTCAGTCATAATGACCTCTAGAACGCCAAATCTGCTGGTGATGTTCTGGTGGATGAACTCAAGTGCATTATGCTCAGTGATTTTGGCGAACGGGACGGCTTTGACCAACTTTATAAAGTAGTCGATGCTCGCTATAATAAACTTTCTTTGCCCGATTGCAATGGGAAACGAGCCAAGAATGTCAAACCCCCATTGTGCGAAGGGCCACGACGCCTGAAGGGATTTCAACTCGGCGGACGACTGGTGGCGAAGGTTGCTGTGAAGCTGGATGCTTTCGCACCTTTTTACGAACTCGAGTGCATCCTTTTTCATCGAGGGCCAGTAGTAGCCCTGCCGCATGATTTTGAATGCTAAGTTCTTGCCGCCCACGTGCGACCCGCAAATCCTGAGGTACACTTCACTCACGATGTAGTTTACCTCTTCTGGGTTTAGGCAACGAAGGTACGAAGTCGAGTAGCCGTGACGATACAGCCGCCCATCGACTATAGTATACCAAGCAACCGTTCTGTTTATCCACCTGGCTTCTTCTGTGTCTTCCGGCAATGTTTCGTCCGTTAGATACATTAAGTAAGGTGTCGTACAGTTCTCAGTTTCGGAGACCTGCATTGCCTCCTGCCTCTCTATACTGGGTGCGTTCGGGATCTCCCTCATATTCCTCGAGTACTGTTCTGGATTCTCTACTGCTACTACTCTCGCCAGCTGATCAGCCTTCCAGTTTTCGATTTTGGAAACATGGACCAATGTTAGACTATCAAAGTTGTGGACGGCCTCCTTTGCTCTGGCCAAGTATTTGGCCATATGCCGGTTGTTCGCCTCGAAGTTCCCATTGACTTGGTTGACGATTAGCTCGGAGTCGCTAAACACAGCCAGTCTTTTAGCTGAACACTCCTTTGCTAATTTTAACCCAGCTAGTAGGGCTTCGTATTCGGCGATATTGTTGGTTGCTGGGAAGCCGAGTTTAAGGAAGTATTTCACCTCAAACCCATCGAGGGTCGTGAGGACCACTCCTGCTCTACTGCCCGTGTCAGTGGATGACCCATCTATGTGCAGCATCCATTTCAGAGCCTCTAGGCGCTGTTCTGCGTTCTCTGAGGGTTGTTCTTCGAGGATCGGGGTCGTGGTTTCAACAATAAAGTTAGCCAGAGCCTGCGCCTTTATGGCTGGCCTAGGCCTAAACTCAATGTCAAACTCGCCCAACTCGATAGCCCACTTCACCAACCGTCCGGAAACATCGAATTTTTAGAGTATGCTCTCAGAGGCTGGTCAGTGAGAACCACGATGCGGTGCGTCTGAAAGTAGGGCCTTAGTTTTCGCGCGGAGAATATGAGAGCTAAGGCCAACTTTTCCACGCGTGGGTAGCGCGTGTCTGGGCCGGTCAACGTTTTGCTCACATAGTAGACGGACTGTTGGGTGTCAGAGTCCTAGCTTATGAGGACAGAGTTGAGGGACACCTCCGATACTGCCAGGTAAAAGTACAGCTCTTCGCTGACCTTGGGCGATGGTAGTAATGGCGGGCTAGCCAGGTACTATTTCGCTTATCGAAGGCCGCTTGGCAGTCTGCCGTCCATTGAAAACCGTTCAATTTCGATCCCCTCAGCTCCTTAAAGAATGGCTGATATTTGTCGCCAGACTTCGCTAGGAAGCGGGACAAGGTTGCCAATCGTCCAGTCAGTCACTGGACATCTTTGATGCTTCGTGTGGGAGCTATGTCCACGAGGGCCTTGATCTTCTCTAGGTTTACTTCGATCCCTCGTTGGGAGACGATGAAACCCAGAAATTTTTTGGAGGCCACCCCGAAGACACACTTAGCTTGATTCAGCTTCATTTGGTATTCGTGGAGCACTTCAAAGGACTCCGCCAGATCGCTGATATGGTCACCCATAACTCTGCTCTTGATGAGCATGTCGTCGACATAGACTTCCATATTGCGGCCGATCTGGTTTTTGAACATTTTGTTCACCAGCCGCTGGTAGGTGGCTCCCTCGTTCTTTAGCCCAAAGGGCATCACTTTATAGCAATAGGTCTTCTGGTCTGTCATGAACGTGGTATGTTTTTCGTCCTTCAAACTCATTCGAATCTGGTTGTAGCCTGAGTAGGTGTTCATGAAGCTCAAGAGCTTATGTCCAGATGTTGAGTCCACCAGCAGGTCGATTCTGGGTAAAGGAAAGCTGTCTTTCGGGCAAGCTTTGTTAACGTCGGTAAAATCGACACACATTCTCCACTTCCCGTTGCTCTTCTTTACCAAGACGACATTGGAGAGCCAATCAGGGTATTGAACCTCCCTGATGAATCCGGCTTCCAACAGTTTCTTGACTTCCTCCCGGATGGCGATTAGTTTTTCCACCGAGTGGTTCCTCCGCTTCTGCCTGACAGGTTTCCCATCTGGGTCGAGGCCCGGCTTATGGACCATTACCCGGTCTGGAATCCAAGGCATGTCAGTGGGAGTCCATGCGAAGATGTCAACATTCCATCCCAGGAATGAGATTAGTTCTTCGCGTAGAGCGCTGGTGAGTGAGCCGCTGATTCGTATGCACCTTTTTGGATCGTCTGGATTCAATGGGATCAAGTCGGTTGGCTCACCAGACTACGTTTGCTGTAAGGTTGCCTTGTCTCAATGGCCAAGTTCTCCCATTGTTTTGATGCTGTCGTTAGGAGTGATTTGAGACATATAACATGTCCGCCCAGTGACTTGGTCACCCAATACTTTGCCTACACCGTATAGCATCAGAAATTTTATTTTAAGGTGCGGTATTGAAGTGACATCCCCGACGTTGTTAGGCATGGCTGGCCTAGTATTGCGTTGTACACAGAGGGTAAGTCAACTACCAAGAAGGTGAGTGTACGACTTACCGTTCTCGGGTACATTCCTAGGGTGACTTCAAGTCTGATCATCCCTTAAACAGGCACCGGTTCATTATCGAGACCATACAATGGGCCTTCTACAGATTTTAGTTGACTTTTTTTCAAACCGAGTTTAAAAAACGCATCGAGGTAAAGCGAATCATGTGAACTTCCATTATCAATAAACACACGTTTCATATGGTAGTTGACGCTACTGTCGGAAACGAGTGCTGATACAACGAGGAGGTCTGCATGGGAGGAAACTACATGTGCTAAGTCATCGTCACTAACACTAATGAGGTTGTCAGCAGTGCGTTGCTTCTTCCTCCCTACATGCTGATCCCTGTTGTCCGCCGGAGTCTTGATCGGCCGGGTGATGATCATGTTGACCACTCCTACCGTGATCCGGTTCCGTGGTGGAGAGGCCCCTGATCCTTCTCCGCCGGTGTTGCCAGAGCTTTGACAAGGGCCTTTGACGAACCTGGTGAGGTGGCCCCTTCTAATTAGCTCATCAATCTCCCTCTGAAGAGTCTTGCAGTCCTCCGTGGAGTGCTCGGGAGATCGATAAAAATTACAGTACTTGGCCGGATTTCCTCCCTTCGCCTTCTTGAGTGGTTTTGACCACTTAAGAAACTTCTCCCCACAGATCTGCATTAGGACGTTTGAGCGCGTATCAGTTAATGCGTCAGGCTGATGGGTCCATGGTCCCTGCATGGTCCATGGTCCCTGCGCTTTGGTTGCCCAGCACTGTGGCACTTTTGGTGGGAGTAATTCCCACCGTTGTGCTTCCTCTTTCCTTCAGGCGGGAAAGAGCGAGGCTGTTCAGGCCGATCAGGACGTTTTACCTCGTTGGCCTCCTCTGTCACCGCATAGGCCCTGGTGATAGCCCCTGTTTTCCAAAAGGTCTGCGGATTCTTGTTCGCCAGGTGCCTGAAGAATTCTCCGTGCACCGGTACTGAAATGAAACTGCCTAATTTCATTTCCTCTGTGAGTCGGGGGATCTGCCTGGCTTATGCCAAGAAGCGATCTAGAAACCTCCATAGGTTCTCTCTGTGCTTCTGCTTGAAGTGCGACAGATGCCACAGATGTTTTTCTTCCCTGCGGCTGGAGGCGTATTGAGATAAGAAGAGATCCACAAGCTCCTGGAAGCTTCGGATCGAGTCTGGAGGGAGATGATGGAACCAGATGCGGGCGCCCCCTTTTAGTGTGAGGTGGAAACAACGACACATGGCTGCGTCGTCTAGCCCCTGTAGACCCAGATGGGTGCGAAAGTGGGCAAGATGGTCGACAGGATCCGCACTCCCATTGTAAGAGTCAAGGGCTGGCATCTTAAACTTTGCCGGTATAGGACTGTTCAAGATCTCCGCCGTGAAGGGAGATCTTTCGACGTTTGCGGTGCGTTCGTCGTCTTTGAAGACGCGGTTCCATATCTTCTCCAGCCTTGGGTCTGCTGGAGCGGCGTTAGCGGATCTCTTGGAGTTGAAATACACTCTCAACTCCGTTCTTTCTTGGGCTGGTGCAGCAGCAAGACGACTGCTGCCCCTGGCTGATTTTGGGGTCCGGGAGGCTCCCTCCTGAGCCTGGGGCCTAGACTCCTCTCGGGAGTATCTAGGGTTCCTCCGTTCCGGACTTTCATCCGGAGCTACGCTGGTTTCTCGCTCCTCGCGCCTTAAAAGGCTTTGGGCATGTGAGGACATGGTCGCAGGAGCACTGGTCAGTCTTTTGGTCCGTTACGTCGGTACTTTCTTTCTTTGGCCTCCTCTTCTGGATGCCGGTGCTGGGGCCACTGCAGGAGCAACCCCCAGCTGAGCTTGCTCCTGGCGGACATAGAGTATTTGGAGCATCCTGTCCGTATTGTACATGTGCTCCGCCAGGTTCTAGAAAAAGGATGCTGGGATTCCACAGGCTACCCCATTGACCACGGCGCCGATGGTGTGGTCTTGGTTTAGGGAAATCACGTCGCAGGCTCGCTTGCTTGCGCCCTTGTGTTCACTATTCTGTTTATCGGAGAGAGTTTCTGGGAAACGCAGCTGGCTTTTTGTAGCGTCTTCCCACAGACGACGCCAATAATGCGTACCTAGATTCGACTTTGAATAGATTCGGATTTATCTGGTTGGTTCGACTCGACTCCGTTCACTGAGTTTGAATCTTGCACACCACTAAAGTGAACGAGAGGTCAGTGTGTCGACAAGAGGTTGTCCCACCAAAAATACTCCGACACTCAAGTCAGTAAAAAGCCTTCAAATCGAGGAAGGTAAACTGGTAAGTAAAAGAGAGAGAAAGAGAATAAGTTTGTCGGGAGTGTTGGCCCGTTGAG
>JAOVVI020010849.1:0-12897 GCA_028571085.2 Nepenthes alata
TTTGCTTTTATCTTTTAATATAATTAAACTCATTTATTTTAACATTATCATCTCTATAACACTCAATATTTATATATGTCATTGTTTGTTTATCTAATATTTTATTCCATAAAGTATAACGTTTATGCCTTCTATCATTTGTTTTAAAAATATTTAAACATACTATTTAGTTACTGTTAAATGATATACTATTTATTTAATATAGATAAATAAATAATATATCATATTTGATGAGGACGGCAGTAACGGCTAGCCCACAAAAGAGAAAATAGCTCAAATCCTTAGCAGCTTATTTCTTCCTGAACGGTCAACACTACCGTTGAGTGGACGAGAAGCAAGTGGGCCGGTAGAGACCCAATATTAGGACGGCCCATCTGAGCCCAAGACGGTCAACGTTTTCGTTGACTGAAGAAGCGGTAAGTAGACCTGTTGAGGCCCGGACACACGTGACCCAAGCCTAAATTGGCCCACATGTCCATATTTAGGCCATAGCGGTCGCCTATCCTAATCTTTCGCATCTCCAAAGAAGGCAATCTTTACTACAACGGTCACATCCAGAATCAAAGAACATCCCGAGAGGAAGGCGCCAGAATCAACGCGTGATTTGCTGAAAACCCTAATGGTTACAATACGCAGATTGAAGACGATCCACATCATTAACCGTTATGGCCAAAAAAATGCTCATACCTATACAGAAAAGGTAACGATCCCACACAGCAGGCAGGCATCAGCCTCGCTGCATAAGGAAGGCAGCCAAGGGTCCATGACAATAAAAGGTCACGAAAACTCCCTTCAAAGGCACGCTTTCTCCTGCTCACAAAAGCCCTCAAGCAAACTTAAACTCTTAGAAGACCTCAGATTCTGAAGCATCCAAGCACTCTCTCACTCTCCCTACTACTAGTTCTCTGCGAAATCAATACTTAGAGAAACTACTCTCCACGAGTATCCAAAGCCACTCTTTTTACGAGTGTACTCCAACATCCACAAATACTCTCCTAGCATTTGTTCTGCATTCTCTGCATCAAACTTTTTGTCTTCAGAAGGTCAATTACTGACTTAAGTGTTGGAATATTTTCAGTGGGATTGAATCCCCTTATCACCTGATGTCCTGTTCGAAGCTATGGTATACAGGATTCGAGACTCAGTGGACGAAACTAGAATCCGACGAATAATTCGACTAAAATTTGTTCGAAACTTGGATCCATGAAGTATCATTGGCATTATCTGTGTGAAGCTAACAAAAAGCCAACCACTTTCATTCTGAAAATCACCTTCACCAAATAAGATAGTGAACACCAGAACCTAAGCTAGCGTTCTCGCTAGAGATGCTACCTCCCCTGACCAGAACCACTCAGTTGGTAACTTGGTCAGAAGGTAGCTAGCACCATTTTTTCAAAACCTAGCAGAGCAAATGAACAATATGTCTAGGATACTCTAGATGCTCTGTACTCGCCAGGGTAGGAAGAAGCAGGGGTTCAGCTCTCCTCTGATCTCGTTCCGGCCTCCAGGCGAGGAGGCTGGAGAAAGAAGAAGCCAGCTAAGGAGGCTACGAGGCTGGGCAACTCTCGTGCTCCAGAAGCCTCCAACGCCCAAAGCCGTCCAAAGCTCAAAGGGTGCTTGGGCCATGGGACTTTGAATGAGAGTCCTGAGAGAAGGAATACCCGATACTCTCGGGAAGAGCCTAGGGCTCAGGCTTAGGAGGGAGCCTCCAGGATCGTCCGATCCATTAGTGTCAGTAGCCGACAGGCTACATGCCATACCGCTGAAAGAATGGAGTTGAGGACATATGTCAATCCTAAGAGATTTGGGTACACCTCCTGAGTGGAGGTAAAAGTCGAAAAGATCTGAAATTGCATGTTCAAAGATAACAACGAGCACACCGATGATTTGAAGAGATCTCCCTTCACTGTTGGGATCTCAAATCATCAATTATCGGCCAAGTTTAAAATGCTAGCACTGGATTCTTATGATGGGAGCACTGATCCTATGGATCACCTGGATCACTTTCGTACCCATCTGAGTTTTCAGGGCCTAGAGGAGGTGGCAATGTGTCATTACTTCCCTCTCATCTTGAAGGGAGATACCCAAATTTGATTCCACTAGCTTCCATCGAACTCAATCCGGAGCTTCCGTGGGCTCACTGGTCTCTATTTGGCACAGTATACTTCCTGCCACTGAAAAGATAAACAATCATGGCATCTCTCTCATATCAAGCAGAGACAAGGAGAGAACCCTAAGAAGTTTCTAGAGTGGTTCGTAGCAGAGGCCAGAAGGATCCCCAAACTTATCGAAGAGATGAAACTTGGCAATTTTATCTCTACCTTGGCACACGGTGACTTTTTTAAGCACCTGACTCATAAGAATTCGTAGACCTTCTGGGAAGTGAATTCCATCACCAGGGCGTATGCGGCCATTGAAGAAGCTAACAAGGCAAAGCGTCCTGAGAAGACCGACTAGCCTCGCTCTTCTCTAGCCGAGGGAAAGAGGAAGAGTGGTGGCGACGACAATACCTGCAAGAAGTAGCACTGGACCGTAAGGAGTACGGCCGGTCAACCTGACTCCTCTAAACAACACACGAACCAACGTTCTAATATAGATCCGTGGGGAGAAGTTTCTCAAGTGGCCAACGCCACTGAAGAACACAGAGGGAGGAAATCCAGTGAAGTATTGTGATTTCCGTTGATTTTCAGGAGACACTACGGAGGACTACAAGATGCTCTAGCGGGAGATTAAAGAGCTTATCTGGAGGGGCTATCTCACCAGGTTTGTCAAGAACTCTTGACAGAGTTTCGGCACCTTAGGCAGGGAAGGACCAGATCCGTCCCAGTCACGGAATCGAGTCGCGGTTAGAGTGGTCAACATGATCACGATCTGACCGCCCAAGACCTAAGCAGATCACAAGGAGTGGAAAGCTGGATGTAAGAAGCAGAGAGTGGAGAAAAATATCATTAGCTTTAGTGATAGTGACATGGCTCATATAATTTTCCAACATACTAATCCTCTTGTTGTATCTACACTGGTTTCAGATGATACCGTGGACTACCAACTGAAATGAGTTTTCATTGATAATGAAAACTCAAAGGATTTGCTTTATCTCGATACCTTCTTTAAACTTGGACTTAAAAAGAATCAGCTAAAACCTGCCGAAGGGCATTATATGGCCTAGACAACGAACCTGTTGCTGTCCAAGGAATAATACAGTTGGAGGTCAACCTGGGCACGTACCCCAGAACGGTAAGTTGTACACTTACCTTCTTAGTTGTTGACCTACCCTTCATATACAACGCTATCCTAGGCCGGCTGTACCTAGTAGCGTTCGAAGCAATCACCTCAATGCCACATTTAAAAATAAAATTCCTATAATATGCGGTATCGGTGAAGTACTGGGTGACTAGGTGACTCCACGGACATGTTACATGTCCCAAATCACCACAAGTAGCGGCGGAAGGCGTGCAGGATAACTGGACCATTGAGACAAAGTGACCTTGCAGCAGCCGTAGTTCGACGAGGCCACCGACCTATACCACTAAATCAGGAGGATTCGGAGAGGTGTGTGCAGATTTGGGGCTCACTCACTGGACCCTTACGTGATGAGTAGATAGCGTTCTTGAGACAAAACGCTGATATCTTCGCATATACACCCGCTGATATGTTTAGGATTTCGGCTGAAATAATGATCCATAAGTTGGGTCTCGATCTTGGCCGTAAACCCGTCAAGTAGAAGTAGATGAACCACTTAGTGGAGAAACTCGTAGCCATCCAAGAAGAGGTGAAAAAACTGCTGGACGTGATCATGTTGGAGAAGTCTAGTACTTGTATTGGCTCTCTAACGTCGTCCTGGTAAAAAAAGCAATGGAAAATAACGGATGTGTGTCAAATTCATCGACGTCAGCAAAGCCTGGACAAAAGACAGCTTTCCTTTGTCTAGGATTGACTTATTGGTGGACTCGACTTTTGGACACAAATTGCTGAGTTTCATGGACGCGTACTCAAGTTACAACCAGATCCGGATGAGCCTAGAGGACAAAAAGTACACCTCATTCATGATCGACCAAGGCACCTACTACTACAAGGTCATGCCTTTTGGTCTAAAGAACATAGGTGCCACTTATCAAGGGCTCGTGAATAAGAAATTCGAAAAGCAGATCGATCGTAATATGGAGATGCACATCGATGACATGCTCGTCAAGAGCAAGACTACCAGTGACTATTTTGCGATCTGGCTGAATCCTTCGAGGTGCTCCGTACCCACCAGATGAAATTGAATCCTTCAAAGTGTGTCTTCGGAGTGTCATCAGGGAAGTTCTTGGGTTTCATCGTCTCTCAGTGAGGGATCAAAGCAAACCCAGAGAAGATCAAGGTCCTCATGGATATGTCTCCGCCACGGAGCGTCAAGGATATTCAGAGGCTGACTGAAAGACTGGCAACACTGTCCCGCTTCTTGGCCAAGTTGGGAGACAAATATCATCCTTTCTACTAGGCTCCGAGAGGGACTAAAGCAAATGCTTTACAATGGACTGCGGAGTGTCAAGTCGTTTTCGATGAGTTGAAGCAGTCCCTGACCAGTCCACCATTGCTGACGTCACCCAGGGATGGAGAAGAGCTATACCTCTATTTGGCAATATCAAAAGTGGCACTTAGCTCAATTCTCATACATCAGGACTCCGACGCTCAGCGGCCGATCTATTATATGAGCAGGATATTTACCGATGTAGAGATACACTACCCACACGCTGATAAGCTTGCTTTGGCACCCGTCTTTTCAACCCAGAAGCTAAGACCCTATTTCCACGCTTATTGCACGGTCATTCTGACCGACCAGCCATTGAAGGAAATCCTTCAGAAGCTCGATATATCCAACGGGCTAGTTAAGTAGGCAATTGAGTTGGAAGAATTTGATATCGAATTCAGACCTAGGCCATCCATTAAGGAGCAAGCCCTAGCCAACTTCATCGTCGAGATTACGACCCCAATCATCGATAAGCACCCCACTAAGGACGCAGATTACCACTCAAAAGAGCCAGAATGGGTCCTTAACGTGGGCGAATCATCTACCAACTCAAGCGGTGGTGTCGGAGTGGTCCTAAGGACCCCATATGGGTTTATGGTGAAGTACTCCGTTAAACTCAATTTTTTGACTGGTAACAACGTTATTGAGTACAAAGCCCTATTAGTTAGATTACAACTAGCTAAAGAGTGCTCAACCAGACAGCTAACCATTTACAGCGACTCATAACTAGTCCTAATCAAATCAACAAGAGTTTTGAGGCATGTAACCCTCTCTTGGCTAGATACCTGGCTAAGGTAAAGGACGCTATCTGGAGATTTGACAAGTTGAACCTGATCCACGTCTCCAGAACTGATAATTGGAAGGCCTACCAACTTGCTAAAGTGGCGACAGTTGAAAATCCAGAACAGTATCCAAAGGATATGAGAAAAGTTTTAAGCACTGTATAGAGGAATAGGAAGCGATACAAGTCTCTGACTCCAAAAACTGGATGACACCAGATTAGACGTATCTGACAAAAGGAACACTACCGGATAATGCAGACGAGGCTAAGCGAATCAAGAAGACGGCCAGTTGGTACACCATAATCAACGGGCGGCTATATCTCCATAGATAATCGACTTTGTACCTCCGTTGTCTTACTCCTAAGGAGGCTAACTACGCTTTGAGTGAAATCCACATCAGGATATGCGGATCATACATTGGTGGCAAAAACCTATCGTTCAAAGTCATGCGCCAGGGATATTACTGGCCAACAATGAGGAAGGACGCCTTGGAGTTTGTGAAGATGTGTGAGAATTGCCAACTCCATAGCAATCTTTACCACCAGCCGCCCGAGAAGAAAAGATTTGTCCAAGCTCCTTGACCTTTCGCGCAATGGGGGCTCGATATTCTCGGTCAATTTTCCATGCGATTGGACAAAAGAAGTTCATCATCGTGGGTATAAACTATTTCACCAAATGGGTTAAAATTGCCCCGCTGACCAAGATCACTGAGCACAATACCCTGAAATTTATCTGCCAGAGTATAGTGAGCAGATTTGGTGTTCCTGAGGTTATTGTGATCGACAACGGAACCTAATTTCCGGAGAAGCGTTTTATCAAGTATTGCACTAGTTTGGGTATTAGATTGGTCTATATTTCGGTAGCATACCCCCAGGCAAACAGACAGGTGTAAGTCACCAATCATACTCTACTCTACGGTCTGAAGACCAAGTTGGAGGACGCAGGGGGCTCCTGGGTTAACGAACTGCCCTCCGTCCTATGGTCATATCGGACGACTCCTAAGAAACCAACTTGCGAGACACCCTGTAGCCTCTGCTACGGGACTGAGGCGGTAATCCTGATTGAGATTGGGCTCCTAAATCTTAGGGTCGAAGCCTTTGATCCACTTGGTAACTCTTAGAAGATTAGGAACACCAAAACTTGTTGGAGGAAGTCCGCGACGTAGTCAGGATGTGTACAGCATCCTACCAATAATGAGTCGCTCACTATTATAACAAGAAAGAAAATGTGTGGTAATTCAAAATTGGAGACCTGATCTTGCGAAACATAGAAGCCCCAGTCAAGACAACCAACCGGAACAAGCTTTTTTTGAATTGGGAAAGCCCGTTTCTAGTCTCAACTGTTTTGCAAAATAGAGCATACAAGCTTTGAACCCAGAATGGCAAATTGATCCCACGAATGTGGAATACGGTTCACCTAAAGCATTATTATCAGTGAAGACCCAGCAGGTCATCTATATGACATGAAGCGTGCTTATAACATACATTGTTATTAATAAAAAAAATTCATTTTCTCATTTGTATTGTGCCATGCTTCTCTTTTTCTTTTTTTTTTCCATACGAGTGCTTGCTTGCAGGTTATACAAAATAAACAACCTAGACTGCTCCTAAGTCGGGCAGGTTTTTTGCCCGCTCGCAATTAAACATTAGTTATCCAAGCGGTCGTAAGCGGTCGGATTAAATCTCAATCATCCAAGCGGCTCGTAAGCAATCGAATAAAACCTTAGTCATCTAAGCGGCCCGTAAGCGGTCAAATAAAACCCTAGTCGTCTAAGCAGCCCGTAAGCGGTCTGATTAAACTCTGATAATCCAAATGACACGTAAGTAGTTGAATTAAATTCTGGTCATCCAGGCAGCCCGTAAGCGGTTGAATAAAATCTTGTTCATCCAATTGGCCCATTCACGGTCTAATACCAAACCTTAGGAGGCTCAAACGACACGTGTGACAACCTCCTCTAGTAGGAAATAGCACGATCAATCTACGACTATCGACAAATCATGAGCAAAGTGCTCCAGCAAAAAACTGGTCACCCAGAATCATACATGGGCAGTGACAGACAAGTTTTAACTCATGTTTGAGTATAAAACCGACTTGATACGATAGCAGGATTCACCTTGATATCACCTCGAGGACTTAGGTCCATCTGAGAGTACAACACCCATCTCCAATATTGTGAAATGGTCGGCCAACCCGTACAAAGTATACCAAGCTGGCTGACCAGTGTAAACAGCAAATAGCTAAAGCAAGTCAAGTCATGGAACACAAGACGTCAGTAAAATAGTTATTTTATTGTTGACAAAGATATATTTAAGATTACAACAAAAAGTAAAAGTATAAAAATCTCGACTAAGGAGCAGAGCTTCCAAGATGACGAGGGAGAGGCCCTTGTGCACCCCGGGGATGGTCCACGAGGTTTTAACGTCATCGGGCACTGTGGTACGTAGGATCACGGAAGCCAATGGAAAAATTAGGATACACCAGCTGGACAATGTGGCGACAAATGTTGACGCCTTCCCAGAGTCGTACCCACAGCGCCTGAGTAACCTCATGTGGACACAGGCAAGTGGATAGCTCATTTTCTAACGATGCTATCCTTCCTAAGATCTCACCAGCAAGCCCCTCCGCCCGGGCAGCCTCCCCATCCAGTCTTGCAGTTAACACTCTCAACTCAGACTGAAGGGTGTCCTCCTCCTGGTGTTTTTGCACTTGGACCCTCACCAGGTCCATCTTCACCTCTAGCTGGAGGATCTCTTCTTTCTAGTCTAAGACCACGGCATCCCTCTGGCGCAACTCCTTGTACACAGCAACCAATATCTTTTCCTCCTATAGGAAATCAAAGAAGTTAGGCAGTAACGACAAAGGAAGAAGAGAAGGGAAGTTTTGAAAAGTTACCAGGAAGACTTTTTGTTGCCTCCTTGCTGAGCGGCCCCGCGACCCTGGGCATGGTGGCGGAGGGCTTGGAGTCGTAGCCTCCTGAGTCCGCTCCGTTGAAGTCTCGCCAGTAGTCTCCTCCAACAACTTTGCGTTGATGTCAATAGTCTTAAGTAGTTCTTCGGTGGCGGGCTCATCTGGCACCGTAGACGGCTCCATGGCTGGCTCCTCCGGTTCAACTTGTAGCTCAGCAGCTGGCTCATATCTGGTGGCCCCAAGCAGTGGCTCCATCGGCATGGCTTACACTGCTACGTCCTTCGACAGCAAAAGCACAGCGACAACGCCACTTGTGGCGGCTCGTAACATGGCCTCATATTCCTCCATAGAAGCCTCTACTCCGTAGTACTCTCCGTCTCCAACTAGTTGTTCGACCAATATATAGTCTAACTCTATAGAGGATGATAAAAAAGGCTCTATCATCACAGCCTTTTGTTGTCTTGGACTGCAAGGACCATCACCGGTGAAAAGTATGCCAACCCCATCAATGGCAAGAGCACTGGATTTCCTCTTGCGCTGTGAAGCCGCTGGTGGTGGAGGTCTGATCTTCTGGACCGAAGGAGGACCCCAACTAGCCTTCCTGGCTTCCTCCTAGGAAACCAGGTGATTTGTCCAAAACTCGGAGAGATGCTCCCTCACTAGCTGCAGTAGTGGCGCCACAGCTACCACCTCTTCCATCGTGGGTGTCCCAGTAAAGCTATTGGGAACCTTATTCTAATCCCGAGAAAAGGGTCAGATATCAGCAACGTGGACAATGAAGAAACGATCATTCCAGTTCCTGAGGGAGTCGTAGATAGCATTGTTGATGCAAATCTCTCTAGGGAATAGGGAGATCCAATCCCAACTCTGGGTGAATCGAAACATCACTCTCACGCCCTTCGCCGTCATCATCCATGAGTGGTGATGGAGAAAGATGTACAACGAGCAAAGGTACCACACGACATTGGTGTGGAGCTGTGCGACAGGAACTCTAAGCAATGTAAAAATGGTGAGTAGGCCCTCTGGTACAGGGAGACGAAGCCCACTCCTCACGTGAATCTCATATATAACAATGTGACCGTTAGGAGGAAAGGAGGCCCTGTCCTACTCACTAGGCATTGTGTATACAATCCGCGGCGGGATGTTAAACTTAATATACAACTCTCTCACCTCACAAGTGAAAATAACATAGGCAATCTCTAAAACAGAAGGAGCCATGGAAACGAGAGTAAGAAGGGAGATAAGTACTTAGAAATTTTTAGACAAGGAAAACGTGGCAAGTTTGAATGGACGAACGATTTTCATAAAGGCATGCAGCCATTGGAGTAAGGTAGCACATCAAAAAGGTGTGTCCATCATTACGTACACGTGTTGCTTCAAAAAAGGGCACAATTGAATCATATCTTCTGGTGACTTAATTATCAGGGTTACAAATTTATTGCATGTTGACACGTGGTAAACTTTTTAACTGATAGTCCGATGACATAATAGTGCGTCAATTCAATTCCCACAAGTTTTCCAGATTCATACCAAGACGGTCAACAGGTCCAATCAACGCTCTCTTCAGCCAGTTTTTTAGATTCTTACCAGGATGGTCAGCAAATTCGGTCAACGTTTTCTATAGTTTTATTCTTCGAATCTTAATTTTGTGGTCAACAGTCGTAAGCAATGTGACCAGCAAACCAAGATACACTACTAGTTTCCTCATCAGGCTATCTCATATACGTTAGACAACTAGACGCGTCCCATCGTGAACATGATGGAGGTCAGAGTTCCAAACCACCAGTATGGGGGACTAGTGATAGGGATGCCAGTAACGGGTTGGCTCACAAGGGAGAAATAACCCAAATCTTTAGCGTCTCATTTCTACTTGGGACGGTCAACACTGTCGTTGACCGGACGAGTAGCAATTGGGCTGATGGAGGCCCAAGATTAGGATGGCCCATTTGAGCCTAGGGCGGTCAACGATTCTGTTGATCAGAGAAGCAGCAAGTAGACCGGCTGAGACCCAGGACGCATGTGGCCCAAGCCTGAATTGGCCCACGCGTTTATCTTCAAGCCACAACGGTCGTTTGTCCTAATCTTTTACATCTTTAAAGAAGGCAATCTTTACTGTAACATCACCTCTAGAATCAAAGCACATCCTTGGAGGAAGGTATTGGAATCACACGATCTGCTGAAAACCCTAACAGTCACAATATGAAGATGAAAGGAGATCCACCTCCTTGACCATTATAGCCAGAAAAGGTGCTCATGTCTACGTAGGAAAGGCAATGATCCCCAACAAAATGCGGGCATCTAGCTTCTTTGCATAAGGAAGGCAGCCCAGAGCCATGGTTTTAAAAGGCTAAGGAAGCTCCCTTCAAAGGCATGCCTTCTCTTACCCACAAAAGCTCTCAATCAATCTTAAACTCTCAGAAGCTCTCAGACTCACGAGCATCCTAACGCTCTCTCCATCTCTACTACTAGTTCCCAACGAATTTAATACTTAGAGAGTCTGTTCCTCACGAGTAATAATAACAAAGCCACTCTCTCTACCAGTGCACTCCCACTTACATCCACAAACACTCACCAGCATTCGTATTACATTCACTATATCCACCTTCTTGTCTTCAGAAGGCCAATTAATCACTTGAGTGTCAGAGTATTTTCGGTGGGATCAAATCTCACTTCACCTGACTTCCTATTTAAAGTTGTGATGTGCAGGATCCGAGACTCAGTGAATATTTAGTGATAAGATAATTTGTCACTATTAATTATAAATTTCTCACTAAAAACTTTAGTGACAAAATATAAATTCGTTAATAGGTCATCACGAAAAGACCATTACTAAACCTTTAGTGATAAATTTTTATTTTTCTACTAAAAATTATTTTAGTGATAAAAAGTAAATTGTTGCTAAATAATATTCTACAATGACAAAATAATCTTGTCATTAAAATGTAGTTTTTCTTTGTCACTAAATAATATGTTTAATGGAAAATAATTATGTCATAGATAGTCTATAATTTTACCTATAAATCAAATAATTTTGATACATTTTTGGATCTGAATTACCGAATAAACTAAAGTGTCACTTGATCTTACTGATGGTTAAGTTAAAGCGGGTCCGGTCTTTGTTCTTAATGACATAGATTCTACATACTACAACAATTCAACAAGAGATTTGAGGATTGTGGAACTCACTTCCCAATATATCCTCAAATACTCAATTTAGAAATCTTTCTATCACGAAGAGAAAGATAAAAGATACAAGTGATGGGTGGAAGCCCGATGGAGGGGGGATTGAGTGTTAGCAGAAGACTGAGCTCTGGTGAGTGCGATGAGTTACGAGCGGCTTTGAGGATAAGGATTGAGCTCCAGTAAATTCGCATGACTAGGGAGTAGCTTTGAGATGGCGGACCAAGCTCTAATGAGTTCACTCGGATAGGGAACAACTTTGAGACAAAGGACAAAGCTCTAATGAGTGCATTCGATTGGGAAGCGGATTGAGGGAGTGTGTGTGCACTCATAGACTAAGTGATTTGAGAGAGAGCGAGAGCTCTTCGATCCTTCAAGAGTGCATGGGAGTTAAAATTGTTTTGGTCACCTTCCCGCAGGGGTGAAGGGATACTTATAGGGTTGGAGGCTGTGTAGCCTCCCTCGGGCCTTGCAGCTGATTGTCGATTATCCTCGCGGATTCGGCGAGCCATTTTTGCAATCATGTGCAAGGCTCATATGGTAACTATTGTCTTTTCAGGAATATTCTTTAATTTGATAGGGTGATGAGCTGCCCGGGACAATTATGGAAAGTGTTACCTATGAATTGGTGCTGCACTGTTTGACGGTTAATAAGCTGGCGGGATTCTCATGGTTCTACCCTAATTGCCCGTTTCCTATTGGATGGTCTCGAGCTAACCCGCCTAGGCTAACCACATCGCCACCTGATCTCGGGCTTCAGGGGATGCTCCGTGGGCCGCTACCTCTTGGGTCCTTCCTCCATCAGTGCGCTTAGTTTCTAGGATGGCTCACATTTGGTCATATCCATCACTAGCCCCACATGTTGGGAGGTTTGAAGTTTTATCACTCAGTCGGTCATGATTCGATTCTCTGCACCTGGTGATTCTTTACAGATAACGCTGGCGTAAGAAACCTTTTTCATTTAATGGGTCGTCGATCCTTCTTTATGCTATAAATGAAGGGGCTCCCTACACCTCGCATCATGATTCATCTTCACCAATCAAGTGGTGTAAGAGTTTGGAGTTAGCATGAAGTCTGTGCTTCCACTAGCCTGGATCAGAGGTGGTTCATCTTCGATGTTTGAAGGAGAGATGTTGTAATCCATAAGGTATTTGCCTTAGTTACCCTTTTTTGTATGGGAAACCACCTTAGATGTAAGGTTCGAGATTTTCCAATCAAGTAAATCATAATTAATTAAATAAGAGTGAAATCGATGTCAAAGGACATAGAGAAATTTATATTGAAGGTTTTGACGTCTCGGAACTACTGAAATTAAAATATGTGGATATGGAGATTTTCATCGACCTAAGGATTTTAGTAAAAAATTAAAATTTATTATAGTAATTATGTTATAAACTTGGAAGCCAAAAATTTTTATCGGAATACAACGGTAGCCTAAAAAATAATCCGATGGACCCGCTTAGCAATCGATTTAATTACGGTTGATAAAAGAACATCCCGGCCACCAAAATCTCAATC
>JAOVVI020010851.1:0-12896 GCA_028571085.2 Nepenthes alata
CGAAGCTAGTCACGTTTATATAACTGTGGGGGCGCTCAAGCACTGGGCGAGCGGTCAGCGTGGCCTTGCTTCCGGCCTCGATGCGTGCTATCACATTTATAACTGGCTCTCGGGTGGAGTCGGACTCTACACCTCGATCTCCGCCTTTTTCTCTCTAAAATCCTCGCCCTTCCTCTCTCTTCCTCTCCAAAAACCCTCTGGAAATGAGACAATTTGAAGAAAGGCGAAGCTAGTCACGTTTATATAACTGTGGGGGCGCTCAAGCACTGGGCGAGCGGTCAGCGTGGCCTTGCTTCCGGCCCGTGCTTGAGCGCGCATAGGCGCTCAGCGGGCGGGGGAGCTATTGGATTTTACCACTAGAGCTCCGCTCGAGCGCGCAGCAGGTGCGGCCTGTTGCTTGCGCCACTACTTTCTGTGCTCGAGCACACAACAGGTGTGGTCTGTTGGCAGCATTTCAGCAGTTCACAACCCGAATTTTCTTTCAATACGCATACTCATTCACTCAATAGGTCTAGTATTAATTATTATTACGTTGATTTTCTCGTATTTATTATATTTTTAGACCTGGAACTTCACATGCTGATTACTAACAATAGGGAGATTTGAATCTTGCAATAGAGTAAAATCACTCTCCAATTGCAGCACCTCAAAGGAGTTAGAGGAGGAGACATCTGGGCAAGACACCAGAGACTTATGAGACCATGTGCTCGACCCAATGGTAGGATTACTGGGGGAACCAATATTTTCAAACCCAATATCTACATTGGGCTTTGCCAGATTCCTTTTGAGTCTTAAAGACAACAATGGCAACAGAATGGGGTGGCTTTACAGGGCCTGGAGTCACCTTCCTTGAGTTCGCAGAATAATGGTAAAAAGGTTTGCCCAAATCATTGGAATAACGTGGCTTGGGGTCATCTTAGACTTACCCGGACGGTGCATTCGTAGAGGCTTGCAATGGGATTCGGAGTGCCCCACCTTGTTACATTTGTCGCACCGGGAAGGCTTCCATTGATAGGCTATGTTTATTTCAGTGAAGTCTTGAGTGGTGTTCACATCGGTTTTACCAGTTTTAACACGCACGGTGGATGGCAGGGTGGCGTCGGCAGCAACCTCCACACACACCCGGGTAAAGCTCATTCGTTCCATCTTCTCCGTGGTAGAATCAAGTTGTAATGGCTTACCAACTAAGTTGCAAGCCAACTCAGACTCAGGGGAGTCCAGAGCTCAACAGGGACGTGAGATAATGTAATCCAAATGGGAAATGTTTTGTGTTCCTCTTCCAGGAGAACCATTCCTGGTTTCCACATTTTTAGAAATAAAGGAAACCCAGCAAAAAACTAGGGACCTCCCTGAAGGCATTTCTCCATCATATTACGGGATGAAAAACAAAAAAAGAAATATCCCTGATCATTACCAGCTACGTGCTGCAGATCAAAACGGCCCCAGATTTTTTGGGCTATGTGATTTACGGTACGGAAATGCAAGGGGGAACTAAAGAAGTAGCCCATCATGGTATCGCCCCAAAAGGTCTTCCCCTGTTTAATGACTTCAGAGGGAGGGGTTAAAACCTTTGATTCCCCACCCCCATGCTGAGGAGGAAAATGCTGTAATGGGAACTTACCTCCTACAGAGGCTTTCTGAACCACCTTTGACCAAGAGCGCGGAGAGGTTATGTGCAGCAGCCCTGTTGAAAGCTGGGAATCAGGCGAAGCCGTGAGGCCCTTAGGGTCAACTCTAGAATTGTCATTCAAAATTGGGCCTTCCTCAGCAGATTGATGAAGAGAACTACAGTGGGGATCAAATTCAGCAACCCTACGAGGGGGCAAAGGAGAATTCAAACCAGGTTGGGGAGAGCTACCAGGCAAAGGAGAGGAGTGAGAATCAATTGGAAGATGCAGAGAATTAATGGGCTCAGCAGAGACACAAGAATTCCCTAATTTTGGATAAGAGGTCGAAAGGCCACTGAGCGCCAAAGGGTGGTGCGAAACAGAGATTGGTGGAAAGTCTTCAATGAGCAGAGACGAAGAGCTTAAGGTGGGTGCAGGGATTTCAGAGGGGGAGACACTTTCGAGGGCATCGGAAGGAGAAGAAAAGGAGACGGTAATCGGTTTTGGAAGTGAGCAGATGACGTTTGCGAATTTGGTGACAGAGGAGGCGTAGATAGAGTAAGAGGAGGTGCCAACAGAGAGGGGGTTCAGATTGGGAGGAGATGATGAACAAATGGTTTCAGTGCCTGAGAGGGACCAGCCATAGCTGGCGGCGCCGGTGGAGGAGGTGGGAAGAGCGGGGTGGCAATGGCTAGGTGCAGGTTCAAATTTTAAAAATCAAAAGGAAAGGGAATCGGCTAGACAGAGGCCAGAGCGTCTCTCCCTACAAAGCGAATTATTTTTTTGAGGGTGCCTCAGTCCTTAAATTTAACTATAACGTGGGTTTACCACGCTTTGGTTATGCAACTTTGATTAATCATCTATTTATAAATCATTTAGTGACAATTTATCACCATATCTGATTTAAGCTAACACCTAAAATTTCTTGGATCAAGTTTGATCATGATTTTGACATTAATTTCAAATCACAATTAAACCTGAACTTCTTGTTATTTTATTAGTGTCTCCTCAAACCAACACCTCCCTAAAATACAAAACCCATATTGCCAAGAATGGCGGTTTATCAGCATATCTTTGAGTTGAGAGTCTACACTCATTTCTACCCTTCTATTTAATCATCTGTATTGCGGATACTAGATTTGCTTACAATTTATGTTCATTGGCTCATATAGGGCACCTAAGTTATACGACGACCATAATTGAAGTTAGTCCTAAGTTCAAATGTGATTTTACTGGTATTGTTTGGAATAAGATGCGCCAAAAGGTTGTGCTGCAATGGCCATATAATGATTTGCAATTGAATATTCAGTGGGCAACCAATAGATGGAAATGTTCTAATCCCAAAGGGCTATCATTCCGCCTTACTCTGGCTGCCTCGATTTACTGTCTCTGGAAAGAGCATAATCACCAGTTTTTCAACGATTCCAGATAGGCTAATGAAAACCAGTTGGTTATTCAGATTACTGATATTTTTTTTGGTAAGTAAGATTACTGATATTGTGCGCCATAAATTGGACATTTCTGTTTCTAGACGGATTCATGGATTCAGATACATCAGAGACCGATGGAACCTGACCCTTTAGGTGTGGGTAGGCTGGTGATGGCTAATGGTTTTGGTCCTGATTTATTGGGAGCTCAAGCGCATTGCATACCTTCATTCTTGACTGATGTTGTACCTTTATCTCTCTCCTTCTCCCTTTTTTGGACATCATCCATCTTTCCTCCCTTTTATTTGGTGGAGCAGCGCTGGCTGCTTGGCTTTTTGGGAACCCACTAGAGGTGTTTAAAAAAAAAGTGTAGAGAGGAGTATCTCTTGGTACTCTGTCGCTGGCCATTTTGGGTGTTGATTTACTTAATTCTGGTCTCCTTGATTGATCCTTTGGGGTTGCTTTTTGTCGGGATGGATTCCCGGGATCCATCCAAAAAATAATAATAATTTGTTGTAAAGTCATGATGGCATTGCCAAGTTTGCAACAAAGTCATGTATTTGTCGGGTTGGCTTGTTGGTCCAACTGCAATAAATTGCCAGTTTGCTCCTTTCCCTCTTTGAACCAAGGTGGAAGTGTGTGCTTTCTCCGGTATGTAGCCTACCATACTGGGATAGCATTTTTCCCGGTATGTTAGGCTGCTGAGAAAATAAAATCAAATCGGAGGTTTTTTGGTTGGTCAACTAGTTGACTAGCAAATTTGGATTTTCGACGGTCAACTAGTTGACCGGCAAACTTGGTTTCCAATGGTTGGCTGAAAAAAAAAATCAGAAGTTTTTTGGCCAGTCAACTAGTTGACCGGAAAACTTGGTTTCCAATGGGTGGCTGAAAAAAAACGATGGCATTTCGCTCGTTGTATAGCCTTATGTCTTAAAAATGTCGGGATGGAATTTGCCCGGTATGCAACAATTGTTGCAAAATGTTGGAATGGCAAGTGGGTCCAAATGCAGCAAAATGCATGAATGCTCTTTGCTCGGTATGAACCAAGGTGGCTGTGTGCTTTTTGCCCGGTATGTAGCCAACCGCTGGGATGGAATTTTTCCCTATTTGCAACACTTTGCAACAAAATACCGGTTTCAATATGTGGTCAGATATGTAGAAAATGCCGGAATGCACTTTGCCCTCTATGCTGAATTGGGTGAAACGACTGGCCTGGTGGCGGTGTGCATTTTTCCCGGTATGCACCAACATGCAGCACAACTGTCGAAATTGAGGTTTCGATGGTTTGCATGCCGGAATGGACGGATTGGTCTTCAATTGGCAGATACAGACGAAATGAATGATTGGTAGGCAGATAAGGTGGGACTAGTTCTCTGGAATGGCTATGGCTGATTTGGCAGAATTGGACGGTATGAGTTCCAGAAATGGATGCTTGGTATGAGATCCCAACTTCAAAAGAATACTTAAAATGGGATAAAATATTAGAACTCCAAAAAATCGGAGTGGCTTAAGGCCGGACTACTTGAAGTATAGAATAAAATATTGACCGACTTTATGATAATGATCGACTGTGAGTAAAGAGTTGACCGAAATTTATAATGTTGACCGGCTTTATGATAATGACCAACTGTGAGTAAAGAGTTGACCGGAAACTGTGATGTTGACCGGATGTTGACCAAAGAGTGACCGGCCTCGAGAAAGGTTGACTGGTCTTGAATAAAAAAAAATGATGGCCAACCCTGAGCACTGACCAAAGAATTGACTGGAGTAAATTAAAGGCAACTAAAGATAAGAACCAACATTACTAATTAGTTATAACCCAACTAAACCCTAACTAAATGAAGTAGGTGAACCACCTCGTTGGCCATCTGAGAAGAAGTACGAGGTAGGTGGCTTACCCCCAACTGCTCCACCTAACCCCTCATCTATAAATACTCAGCTTCGATCGAGGAAGCTGGCATGAGCAAACGAAAAGAAGAACAGTAAGGAGGAGAGAAGGAGAAAGCTTCCCGTCTGTTAAGGTGAATGAACAACGGTCAGGGAAGTGTACCCCCCTTAAGATCATGGTTTAATGCAAGTATATCTGATTTTTTATGAACTTATGTTACGGTATGTATGATATTTGTTCTGATCATTTGATTTAAGGAAGAATCTCTATTAACCGCATGTTTAAAAGAAACCTTGTTATTCATGATGTTTATGCACGAAGTATGGTTATTTGTCGATCTGCATGAACATTGATATTTGTTTGTTTAAGGAAAAGACTTCCGACTTTTGAGAAAAAAACCTCCGACTTTGTTAAAAGAAAGGTATTCGGTAATTATGCCATGAAAAATCACAACCGGCCTCAAGTGTATTTTGAAACCGGCAATTATGCCATGAAAAAAATCAAAACCTGCCTCAACTGTATTTTGACACCAACAATTATGCCATAAAAAATAAAACCGGCCTCAAGTGTATTTTGAAACTGGTAATTATGCCATGAAAATTGAAACCGGCCCTCAAGTGTGATTTGAAAGCAGAAAATTGCCCCATGAATTTGAACCGGCCTTAGAGCATGATTTGAAACCGAAAAATTGCCCCATGAATTTGAACGGCCTTTACAGCATGATTTGAAATCGGAAAATTGCCCCATGAATTTGGACCGGCCATAGAGCATGTTTTGAAATCGGGAAATTGTCCCATGAAATTGAAACCGGCCCTAGAGTGTATTTTGAAACTGACAAGTGTGCTATGAATTTGAAACCGACAAGTGTGCTATGAATTTGAAACCGGCTTTTGAGAAAAGACCTTTGAAATCAGCTTTGTAAGGTTCTATGATTTGAAACCGGCCTTTAAGAAAAAGAACTCCGATTTTTAAGAAAAAGAACACCGGCTTTTAAGAGAAAGAACTCCAGCCTTTAAGAAAAAGAATTTTCACTTTTGAGAAAAAGACTTCCGGCTTTCGTTAAAAAGACCGTCGGCTTTGTATTAAAATTAAAACCGGCTTGTTATGTGATTTTGAAACCGGCCTTTGATATGACCGAACAAAGGAAAAGTGAACCGGTTTTGTGATAAGATAAGTAAGTTCGGACCTTAACCTTTGGGAGCCAAGGTACTCTGGCAATGCCTTAGAACCTTCTAGTGATAATCGAGGATAACGTAAGTGAGAGCCGTCCTCGGGGCTTTGTACAAGGAAGTAGTGAAAGCCGTCCTCGAGGCTTTATACAAGGAGAAAATGAGAGCCATCCTCGGGGCTTTGTACAAGGAGGTATTGCCGTAATTGTTAGGAGATGTGCACAATCTGTCCTCGATTAAAGCCCCCATTTCAGTTAAGTAATAAGTAAAAGAAGCTATGATGTGACTGGCCTTGTTTTACGTTCGATTAATATTTATTTCAGCTTTCTAATTTACTTTTGTTCGATCGCTATCTTATGATATTTATGCTACATGATTTTCATTCTAAGTGTTTCTGCATAATTCTGGTTAAACGATATTTTGTATATGTATCTGTAATTGTTGACAGCATGAACGTTTTGTGAAAAATCTGCATGTGCCTTGTTGAGCTCCGGCTCACTGTTTTCTGTTTTTCCCCCCCTCAGATGGAAGCTTAGAACTCATGCCTGACGAAACGGAGTGACTAGAACCTATTTGAAGGATTTTTAAGGGTACTTTTTGGACAACCGTCATGAGAAAGCAATTTATGTAATGATTTGTTAGAATCGATAAACTTTTGTGATTAGACGTTCATGGTCTTATGTATTCAGGAATGAGCTTTTATGAAAATGAATATGAATATTTCCGCATAATATTAGATTGACTTCGGCTTTATGTTATGTTGATGATTAATATGTATGAAACCTAGATGACATCTGTGATCCTGTGATTTTGACGATACGATCGGCCCGGACCGGACCACCGAAATCTTGGCGTCAGTTTTGGGAAGTCGTTGACGGAATAAAAAAAAATTTGTTCCGTCACAATTGGTATCAGAGAGTTGAGATGACTTAAGAATTGATTGATCAAAAAGCGGAAGCTTAGGGTAGGTTAAGTTAAATCAAAGAATGGTTATAATTAGCCATCTGTTCCGACTTAAGGTGTTAGCACTAATTAAGTTTGGGATAGGTTATGAATGATCGAATAAGTAAATAGAGGTGTTTGGTGATTAAGCTAGTCCGGATAGTTTTGGTTACACCAATCCTAATGACTTATACTTGCACTAAGATAAGAGTGATGATTTAGTTCAATTGGCTAGCTTATGTTCAAAGAGCGACTTAATGCGAAATGTCTCGATCCCAAGAAAATATTAGTAGTGGCCCTCAGATGGGACTACTAATATTAGTGACGGGTTGTAGGGTCAAGAGGAACATGATGTGTAGAGACTCCTTAGTATTGTAATTTGGTTTGTATCTGTTAGGTTCTTGAATTGATCAGTGTTGATTCGAGGCCAAGGTTAATTAACCTCGGTTTGAGTTTTAAGTTTGATCGACTGTGGATTGAGGTCCTTAGGCAAGTAATTCGTTAAGAAGGGTTGTCAGATCAACCTAGCACGTACAGCGAATAGGGTGGAGCCATCGGCTCGAGATTGGTATAGCTGAAGCAAACTTCGATTATATCAAGTCTTAGGATAACAATTCATGATTGTTTTGGAAAGAAATTTCAGAAGTGTTTGGACTTCTGGGTAGTCTCGGGTTATACTGAGGTTGAGGATGTGAATGATTATGTACAAATCTTGGAATTAAATCGCGTGATTTTGGGTATGAACTTGAGCCAGCTAAGATACCAAGTCTTAATTTGATTGTAATAGTAGTTTGGTGGGTGAACTACAGTACTATTACTGTTGAATTAGTAAAGGATGACATCTGGCAATTGAGTTGTGGGATCTAAGGCATAAGTTTTAATTGATCAAGGTATCAAGAAATTGATGACGTTTTCTTATAAAGCATTCAATGGGAATATCAATTAAGACTAATTAGTATATGCGGCCACATCTTAAACTTATTTTGTGGTCATTGAGGGGCTTCAGTCGTGTGGTTATTCGAGGATGATTATAGAAGGAAGATTAGGTTGACTTATCTATTGACTGATAATTTAAGGTTGGGTCAAAATCGACGGAGATCGTTGAAGAGCTCCATGCAGAGCCATAGAAGTATAGGCTTTGGTATCATTGTAAAATACCCCAGCACATTCAAAGAAGATAAGATGGACTGATAGGGTTCATGAATTTTAAAAAAATGAGGAATCAAGTTTTGTGGAGAAAATACCCTATTAGGCTTATAACACTTTGGTAGCGTGATCTTGGAATTTGTAAGATTTTAAGTGATGGCTATTGAAAAGACCGATTAGTATCCTGAAAGTGTATGGACATCTTGGGTCTAACTAAAGTTATTAAGTGATCCAACAAGTATTCTTCGAGGACTACAATTCAAGTTAGACGTTTGGCTTAGAGAGATTTGTAATTCTTAGAACGAAAGATAAATAGTAGTTTTTAGAGATCGGATGGGGGTAAATGACGATCATGTCATTGGGTTGATACCTAAAAGTTATCATAGGATGGAATGCGTTTGAGAAACGATAATGTTATGTTACTCTCACCGCATGATAGGGGATACCTTTAATTTAAGTGAGGGAGAAGTTCATGATTAATATTACCCCAAATATAAGACAGAATTAACAACTAAAGTCTCTATTTTGAGAACTTATGGCTTCGTCTTTAACTAAAGTTTTAAAAGCTAAGATAGTTGTACAATTAAGAAGAGTGATCATATGATATTGCATATAGACAGATGTGTTTAAAGATTGAGAAAGTGAACCTCGGTGTTCTTCTTTGGAAAAGCAAGCATCAATGTTGGCAATTGATGCTGCGAGTCTTTAGACTTGTATGTCTTTGACATTTCATGGAAGATGTGAAAGCAAAATCGTGAGTAAGTCCAAATGATTAGGTTATAGGATGCCATGTTCTCTAATTGAGATCTTAAGATTCTCGGTAATGATTTAAAATAATGTTGACTCTTAGAGTGATTGTTATGACTGTAACTCGAAATGTGGTAGTTGTCTGAGAATTTTGGGGTTATCTTCATAATATAACTATCCTAGAACTATTTAAATCAGAGTAGCGCAGCGTGAACCCATGGCTCAGAAATTTAAGAGTAAGGTTAAGGTCCCTGTGATCGAATTCTTTTTAAGCTTGGAATAAACCGAAGTAGAAGTTCATTGGATTCATTTGAAGTATCAGATTAAATTTGAGAAATGACCAGCATATATTCTAGGTCGCTTTTGAAATTCTGAGGGTCGTTATAAGGTATTCCTTATATCAATGGTTGAGAAAATCAGTAAGTGTTCGGATTGAGTCGTTCTGAGATGCTAAGAATTTATTTTGTGATAAGAAATTTTTGAGGTTTCCTAGATTAATCATTGTCTGAGGGAATAACTTCTGGATGAAAGAATACGTGTGATTATGAGACTATGAGGATCTTCAAATTTTGAGGATAAAATTTTTATAAGTGAAAGAAATTATAATGCCCCAGATTCTAAAACATAGAAAGTCCCAATCATCAAGTCAAAATAATTAAGTGATCGAGGAAAATTGAAGGTTATCCGGTCAACGCCAGTTGACCAAAAAATATAATAAGAAAATCCAAACCGGCCTTGAGGTGATGTTCCAAACCAGCCTTGCGGTGAAGTTCCAAATTGGCCTTGAGGTGAAGTTCCAAACCGGCCTTAGAGCATGTTTTGAAATCAAAATTTGTCCCCTGAATTTGAAGGCCGGAGTGCAATGTGAGAAGTGAGGCCGAAGTGGACTTGAAGGCCGAAGTAGCTTTGTGTGTTGGTGATGCCAGAGTAGAATTGTGGGTGCAAGGAGAAGAAATCCAAAGTTGATGAGAAGGTGATGGATGGAGTGAATAATAAGAGGAAGTTGACCGAAATTGGAGGTGTTGACCGGATTTAAAGAAGTTGACCAGATTTGAGGGTATTATGTTGACCGACTTTAAGTGGGAAAGTTGACCGGACGAATCTATAAATTGGCTGCCGAATTCAAGGAAAACTAAAGACAAACTTTGGAAGGTTGAAATCCAACTAGGTCCCAACTGAATAGAGTAAGTGAACCACCCCGTTGACAATCTAAAAAGAAGTAGCAAAGTAGGTAACTTAACCTACTTACCCCCACCAAACCTACTTGCTCCCACCAAATTTCTGAGAAGAAGTACCATAGTAAGTAGCCTAACACACTTACTCCCACCTACCCTCTGAAAAGAAGTACCGAAGTAGGTGAGTTACCCCACTTACCTCACCTAACCCTCCTCTATATATACCCAGCTTTGATCAAGGAAGCTGGCATGAGCAATCAGCAAGAAGAACAGTAAGGAGTAGAGAATGATAGAAAGCTTTCATTCTATAAGGGTGGGCGAATGATAGTCAGGCAAGTGTACACCTTTTCCCCCTACTTTTAAGATCATGATTTAATGCAAGTATATGCATGTTGCATCGCAAGTATATCGGATTCTTGATGAGCATATGTTACGGTATGTATGATATTTATTTTGATCATTGATTAAAGAAGAATCTCTGTTAACCGCATGTTTAAAAGAAGTTCAGTTTTCCCTTGATGAAAATCAAGTTTGGTTTTCAGTAAAAGGCACTAAGGATTTTTAAACTTTGGCTTTTAAAAGTACTCCGGCTTTCAGTAAAAAGTACTATGGATTTATGAACTCCGGCTTTTGAGAAAAAGAGCTCCGAATTTTGTTAAAAAGAACTCTGGTCTTATATTGAAAATGAACTCCAGCTTTGTATTAAAAAATAGCTCCGCCTTTGTATTGAAAATAAACTCCAGCTTTTGAGAAAAAGAGCTCCGGCTTCTGTTAAAAAGAGCTTCGGCTTCTGTTAAAAAGAACTTCAACTTTTATTGAAAAATGACTCTGACTTTTGTTGAAAAGGAACTCTGACTTTTGAACTCCAGCTTTTGTTAAAAAAAGAACTCCGGCTTTGAACTCCTGCTTGTGAGAAAATGAACTCTGGCTTTCGAGAAAACAAACTCCGACTTTGTATTCAAAATGAACTCCGACCTTGTATTAAAAATGAACTCCGGCCTCTGTTAAAAAGAACTCTGACTTTTGAGAAAGAAAAAGAACTCCGACTTCTGAGAAAAAGAACCGGTTTTGTGATAAGATAAGTAAGTTCAGATCTTAACCATTGGGAGCCAAGGAACTCTGGCAATGCCTTAGAACCTTCTGGATATAATCGAGGATAACGTAAGTGATAGCCGTCCTCGGGGCTTTGTACAAGGAGGAAGTGAGAGCCGTTCTCGGGGCTTTGTACAAGGAGATAGTGATAGCCGTCCTTGGGGCTTTGTACAAGGAGAAAGTGAGAGCCGTCCTCGGGGCTTTGTACAAGGAGGTAGTGATAGCTGTCCTCAGGGCTTTGTACAAGGAGGAAGTGAGAGCCGTCCTCAGGGATTTGTACAAGGATTTATTGCCACGATTGTGAGGAGATGTGCACAATCTATCCTTGATTAAAGCCCTCCTTCAGTTAAGTAATAAGTAAAAGAAGCTATGTTGTGATCGGTCCTGTTCTGCATTTGAATAATATTTGTTCCAGTTTCTCTGATTTGCTTTTGTCCGATCGCTACCTTATGATATTTATGCTGCATGATTTTCGTTCTAAGTGTTTATCCATAATTTTGGTTAAATGATATTCGGTATATGCATCTGTAACTGTTGACAGCATGAACGTTTTGTGAAAAATCTGCATGTACCTTGTTGAGCTCCGGCTCACTGTTTTCTATTTCCCCCCCCTCAGATGGAAGCTTAGAACTCTTGCCTAACGAGACGGAGTGACTAGAGCCTATTTGAAGGATTTGTAAGGGTTTAGAAGCATACCTTTTGGACAACCATCACGAAGAAGTAATTTATGTAATGATCTGTTAGAATCGATAAACTTTTGTGATTAGACGTTCATGACCATATGTATTCAGGAATGTGCTTTTCTAAGAATGAACATGAATATTTCCGCAGAATATTAGATTGACTTCCACTTTATGTTGACGACTAATATATATGAGACCTAGATGGCATCTGTGATCCTGTGATTTGACGGCACGATTGGCCCAGACCGGACCACCGAAATCTTGGCGTCAGTTCCGGGAGGTCGTTGACGAAAAAAAATGTCCGTTCCGTCACAAGGTGCCTATATTAATTTCTGCATTACATGCCAAACATCTGATGAAAAGTTGGTGTAAAGCTTACCTGGTATATGCCTGCACCACTGCGAGTCATAGTGTGTTGGCTAAGGAAATCCTTGCTATTTGTGATTTTGAGGATGTATTTCTGAGGCATTGCCTGGATTACCTCCATACCGAAAAATTGAGTTTGAGATTGTAGTTATTCCTTGAATTAGCCTGATTTCTAAGACCCCTTATTGTATAGCCCCGGCTGAATTGAAGGAACTGAAGTTGTAATTATAGGAATTGTTAAATAAGGACTTTATTAAATTGAGTGTATCTCCTTGGGGAGCATCGGTGCTGTTTGTAAGGAAGAAAGAAGGATATTTGCGACTGTGTGTTGATTATCGTGAGTTGAATAAAATTACGATTAAGAATAAGTATATGTTTCCACGTATTGACAATTTATTTGATCAATTGCAGGGATATCGGGTATTCACGAAGATTGATTTGAGGCCTAGTTATTATTAGTTGAGGATTAAGCTAGAAGATGTGGCTAAGACAGCTTTTTGGACGCGTTATGGCCACTATGAGTTCCTTGTTATGCCTTTTGGCCTCACGAATGCCCCTGCTGCATTTATGGATTTGATGTGAGGACCCGAAACCGAATGCATAATAACTTGATGTGATTAAGGTGGTTAATATCAATAAGAGGCTATGCATGTA
>JAOVVI020010853.1:312-12896 GCA_028571085.2 Nepenthes alata
GGACAGTCGAGAAAAAGATTGCATTCGCTTCCACACAATCTAAGGCCTCACTCTCCTATTTAACACCCAGAGGTGGGTGGTGCATACCTATGACCCGGTAGACGAGGCCACAATCCGCTTTTATTCCCCTACAGGCTAGGGGCAATTCATCGATTACCAGTGCAATATCCTAAGGTATGTCAGAAAATATTATCATCTGAATAATTCATCGGTCCAGTTTCTTAATTCCTTTTTAAGATCTTTGTGGAAGCTCTGCACTTTTTATTGGTTCTTCTTAATTTTTTCACTCCAGGAGAAAATAATCATAATTGTTAATATTTTGTATAGCTTCCAATTATATTTTCATGAATATAGGAATTGAATTCATAATAATTTCAAATTTATAGCAATAAAATTCAGCAAAATTATTACTCTCAATTTCAGATTTACAGTAATAAATTCAGCAATTTCAGATTTATAGCACTCCCAAATTTCAGATTAAATTCAGTAATAAAATTTGGCACCAAATTTGAGATTTATCAAATTTCAGGTTTAAAACAGTAAGGCATGCTAAAAAATTTTTAGATCTAAAATCAACAATTCAATACCAAATTACATAACTAAAATCAGCAATTCAGCATAAGAATTTTCAGATTTAAAATTAGCAGTGAGAAAAATGATATACATGCATGAGTATGTTAGAATAATAATAGTCGAAGATAAGGGTAAGAATCAACAAGTGAAAGAAATTGCTTAGGATGCTCTTGCCTCTGCCTGATATACCAAAATTTTTACTCCGAACCTTCCAAATCAAATTACCTGAAAGCTCTCTTCTTCGGCCTTTCTTTCTCTATTCTCTCTCTCCTTAATATCTTCCACCGCTTGAAAATGCGTAGGAAGCTGATCCTCGGCTAACTTATATCAAACTTGCGTTCGAGCACAGCTCGGGTGTGGAGCTACTTGAATTTGCGCTGGCTAAGGTGCTTGGGTGCTCCTGGTACTGGAATTGGCGCCTATTAGGGCACTCAGGCTCACGGTAGGCGCGCTTGGCACAAGCTATGACGCTAGCCCGGGGCCAGGTGCACAGCTCATCCGGTTTGCAATTTTTTCCTTTTTGACCTTATTCTTGCGTTCTTTGACTTCAATTTTTATTATATTAACTTAGATAATCACGATTAATATAAGTTAAAACTTGATCCTTTTAGTTGATCAGTAGGGTCACTTGTCCAATCAACATCAGAGTAAATTTAAAGCTCTAATGAAGAGTGAGAGAAAAATTGTCGGCCATGGAATAGAGTGCCTTTCATATAATGGAAAATATGAAAAATAACAGTATAGTGAATAAAATGTGGAGCCTACATAAATTGACTAATAAGATGAACAGCATAGGCAATATATGGGCCAGTAATAATGAAGTATATGAGGCTTCCAACCAATTGGTGGCGATAAATAGTAGTATCGAAAAGAGGCTTGCCATTAGTGGTGCAAAGTTTGACATTATACTTAAAGGGACTATTAGCCGTCTTACAATCAGTGGCTTAGCATAGAAAAAAGATCATAAGTATACTTAGCTTGTGTCAAATGGTAGCCATCAGGGATAGAAATGCCTCAAAGTCTGAATTAGTAGTGAAGGAAATTGAAATCCTTTATTTAAAAGCATTGTCCCGAAAAGCATTTAAATTTAAGAGTATCAGAACTATCATTAACAACAATATTCATGTCATTAATATAAAGTAGTAAAATAGTGATATTGGTATCAGTATGATAAGTAAAAAAGTCAGAATCATGAGGATCAGAGGTAAACTAATGCTGTGAAATAATAGATTCGAACTTGGCAAACTAAGTTTGGGGAGCCTGCTTAAGACCAAAAAGCTCGTCGGAGACGACATACTTGTCCAAGACAATGAGGATAATTAGGAGGAGGCTTCATGTAAACCTTATTAGTCAATTCTCTATGTAGAAATATATTCTTTATATCTATTTGAAACAAAGGTAATTAGCGTGTAATGGCTACAACTAAGAGATTGCATAGAAGTTTTGCGAGCAATAGGAGTGAAGGCCTCCTCATAATTAATGCCATACTTTCAATTAAAACCCTTGGCAACAAGTTGAGCTGTGTATTAGACTTCGAAATCATCAGAATTTATTTTTTGTTTGTGTACCTATTTGTTTCCTACTGTGGTCTTACTAGGAGAAAGAGTATCAAATCTTAAGTGTAGGTTTTGTGAAGGGTATTAATCTCTTCGAATATAGTTTGTTGCCATAGAGGGTTAGAAAATGCTTCGTGATAACTGTGTGGGTTATGAATAGTAAAAGCAAGAAACCAATGATAGTCTCGAAGATGGATAGGAGGAGCATGTACCCTATCAAAGTAATGAATATTTATAGTGGAGGAGGATCCAACGGTGTGGTTGTGATATCAAGGTTATCAGACGATCTGGACTCGTTAGGAGTTATTGAGTTTGCATGACCTACATCAAATAAAAAATTGAAAATGAGATCCATGTCAAATCGGTGAAAATGTGAGAGTAAGAAAAAGTGTCAGAAAGAAAATGAGAGAGATCAGTGAAGGCTATGCTCCTAGAACTAGATATTTCTGAATTTATGAAGATGTTTGGCTATAGGATCGTAACATCGATGGCCTATATATTCAATATCGTAACTAAGGAAGATGATTGGTTATAGGATCGTAACACCGATAGCCTTTATATTCAATATCATAACTAAAGAAGCAATAAAGATGAGAGTGAGACTCAAGTTTGGTACACTTAAGAGGTAGTAGGATTAAAAAAAAACACTTACAAAGATTTTAAGAATGGAATAATCAAGTACCTTGTTATAAATATGCTTATATGGAGTTTGGTTTTGAAATGGTAGGAGATGGAGCTTGATTAATAGTGTAGATGATTGTATGGATAGTTTTTTTAAAGGGACTTAGGAAGAGAAATAGAGAGGAGGAAAGTACGCGTAGCAGTGTCAAGAGTGTGACGATATTTATATTTAGCATGATCATTTTGTTGGAAAGTGGAAGGACATGATTGATAAGACACGGTGTCAATTTGTTAAAGTTTGTCCAAAAAAGAGGTAGATATATATTTTATAGAATTATTGAAACAAAAGGCTTTGATTATGTGATCAAATTGAGTTTTATCATTTGTCGAAAATTACAAAAAAATGTTGAGTAGCTTAAGTCAATTTTGTAAAAGATAAATCCATGTATAACGAGAGTAATCATTGGCTAAGATAACAAAGTAGCAAGACCCACCTTTAATAGGAATATGGGCGAGACCCCAAATATCAAAAACTTAAATCAAAAGGTGTGGAAGCCAAAGAGTTACTTTATTAAAAGATAAGGCTGGTTGTTTGCCTAGGTGACAATGCACACAATTAAAAGAGTCAAAAGGTTGTTTGCTTAAATCCCTGCCGCACACGAGCTTCATTAAGCGTTCATCAGTTGCCAATATTCTGATTTAATCATGCATGTGCGCCACTTGTGCGTATCTCAGGTACTGGTATTCTGCCCAAAACACACTTATGCGTGGGTCCGGTGTACGTCAGGCGTCACTCGGCCTAACTTCGGTCTAATACTTATTTTTTTACTCAAAATCTTAATTAACCTTGAAAATTCTTCAATTAAATTAAAATTATGATCATTAAATTAATTTTTGATATTCATATCTTACAGAAGTTGCCGGAAAAGTCACCGGAAGGATTTTGGTAGTTGGTGCTGGTGGTTGTAGGAGATGGTCAGTGATGGTGGTGGTGGCGGTTACTGTTGTGGGTTGTGGATTAGAGCTGATGTGGGCTGGATGATTAGGTTGCTCGAGCTTGGGCCATGTTTTGTGAGTTGGGCCACGTTCAATAAAAAATCCAGTAAGTTGGAAAATGGCGCTTTGATACAATGATTCGATGAAGCACTGCATTTCACTTATTGAGAAAAATTGCCAGCAATTGATGATTTGTTTTGGGAGCCAAATGAGTTAAATGACGAGTTTGATTCGTCTTCTTCCCCAAACAGATCTCTGCATCGGCAATGGTATTGTGTAAATGCTAAGGCACCGTCTTCTTCCTCAAAACCAGATGTTGATGCTGGTGGAGGAGCTGATAAAATAACAATTTCAGATCTGGAACTGGTGGAGTACCAATTTCAAAATGGAATAATTAGATGGTGCCACCGTTGGTAGCAGATGGTGCTGCTGTTGGTGAATTAATATAAAATCAGTGGCAACGATGGTTTCAGGAAGCACAGAAATCGACGTTGATGGTTGCTTCACCGGAAGAATGGTGAACAAACCAGTGGAGGAACAGTGAGCGGCGAGCTTGGAACGACGACGACGGGGAGCAACATATGAGGCAGGGTGAGTTATGAACAAAGGAACTTGGGATGACGAGCTTGCAATGATGTGGCACTAGCTCAACGATGAACAATGAGCAACAATTTGCAACGACTTCAAACCATAAGAATGGTGAACACTGATATGATTTAAATGAGTAACCTATATTTGAGTAGGTCTGATAAGTTGGCTCTGATACTATGTTTGAATTAAAAAGAGAGAATGATTTTTATAATTTTTGTACTTGCTACAGTACAATAGGTCATCCTTTTTATAGGGGAAGGAGATGGCCTAAATCAGAAAAATTATAATAATGATAATTATATAAATAATTTAAATTAGAATATATCAATTCTTTAATTTAGAAAGAACATTATATAATATTATAATATATATAATATGCTAATGTATAAGATACTAATAGAAGGTAAGAATTCTTTAGAGATAGCAAGGGGGTTGAGATCCTAGTTTCTCCAATCACAAATTGTTTCTTAGAAAGAGAATTAAGCTTAATGGTGCTGGGGCTTTAAAATTTGGACTGAAAAAGCAAGTGCTGCTTGAAGTACTAAAGGTGTAATATCTTCTGCTTTACTTCTGCCATTATTATCACATAATTGTGCAAGGATTGGCCTATGGATTGAATCTAGATAAAATCTAGTTTATTAGTCTGTTCGCAAGAATGATATTCCTTAGCAATTCTTTGACATTTAAGACGTCTACTTAAAAAATTGATATTAAATTATAGATGTTTCTAATAACTAATCTGGATAGCATTTACTTCACAATGCATTTTGCATACAAAATCCTGATTATTCAAGTGCAAAGAGAATTATGCACATAGCTCATAGAAAACTGAGGCGTATAGAGGCAGAAATACATTGGTGTAAACAGATTACATAACCGAATACAATTTGCAGATAGGTGGCTCGGCAATAGGTATCTAACATTGTGCTAATTTCGATGTGCCAGATTTGAACTTCCTTTTCCACATGTTCTTCCTGGCTCGGTACTGTAAGCCTCTTGAAGAAAACACCTTTAGAGGGAGGACTGCAGATTTCTTTACATGCTTTTATTTGGTGCAACAGTTCTGACTAGAATTGTGCTTGTTGGGGGGATGATACCATTTGTGTCCGAATCGTTTGCAACAATCATATTCCTTAGCAATTCTTTGACATTTATGATGGTTTGTATCCTTTAACTTATATATATATATATATATATTTATTTATTTTTTTTTTTCTGCCTTTGTTTGTAAACAGCGTTGATGGGGAATCGTTGTTGTTTTAGGAGCTCTTTGATAGTTCATTTTTTAAATAACATTACAGGTTTATGTATGGGGCAAGCAAAACTCGTTTATCCATATGAGTTTCTTGGGACTCTTTACTTTCACGGCAGCTTATCTTCCATGGGTATGACGTACCTTATCCAGTATAACTGTTGCATTCTTCTTATTATATAAGACTATTGGGGACATTCTTCTTTTTTCTTGAAAAAGATAAAGCACAGAGACGGGGACGGAGGAGGGAAGGAGTGTAATAATCCGCTTGCTTGCAATGTCTTTTTGATTATTTTCTGGTATTGTACTCTATTGTATTCCTTAACAGTATGGAGTTTGAGCGAAGACTGTAGACGCTAATTATGACCGGAAGAATGGAATGAATGAAGTTATACTCCATTCTGTGCTATATTGATCTTCCTAAATTGACTTTGTTAAAGTCAATTAATTGTTAAAATGTTCTTCAAAAACTTTTCATAGTAAATCTCTTCTTACCGTAATCAATAAAAACAATGTCATAAGCTGTTCAGCCTTTCCTCAAAAGCTTTAGGTTTTGCCATAACACATTTTAAGCAATTCAGCATGAACACGAGAGGTGCAAAGTCTTTTAAAAAACAGACTTGTATTGAGTGTTATATTACGGAAATGGTCAATATGTACAAGAGATTTTATTAGACTAACATTTGTTTCTGTATGCCAGACCGTTAACCCTAGGTGAGCTAATTACACGTAGTAAGAGAGAGCTTATGCAATGATGAATATATATGCGGTAAGAAAGAATCCATGTCCCCACTTTGTGGGTTTGGGCCAAATTCTAGGCATATGACCTCACCCGCAAAAAACACCCACAAAAGCATGTAGCAGTTTGAATCAAACTCTTGACCACAGACCTCACCACACATCCCAAGTTGTCATAAAGATTGTGAGCCTTACATAATTGTTTGACTTCTGTTTATGTTTCAGGTTCTTTTGGGTTTCTCTATCCTTGTCAGGGCGAGGCCCTGGGTCGATCTTCTGGTACTTCCTGCTCAAAATCAATGTTAATTTATGCTATTTGTGAGACTACTCCATTATAACGTCCAATGGTTTGAAGGTGTAAAACTGTCACATCAAATACATAGACCTTCTAAGTATGCCAGAAAGAAGGCATGGTAGATACATTTCAGAATTTTATTTGAATTGGACAACCTGAAGAAATTGAGACCAAATAATATGGCGATGACACATTTTGTTATAAACCACTAGTCTCTAGGCCATCTGGTTTCCTTTCTTCTTGACAGCCATAAAAATTGGCACAAATAGAAGTGACAGAACACTTTTGTGCTAGCTTGACCAGAAGTTACTGCTTGTTGCTCTCAAGCACAACACATGAGCACTTAGATGGAAAGGGTTAGTTTCATAGGAATTGAGGTAGATTGGATCATTATATTTCGCATACTAAGCTTTTCGTTTGTAGAAATCACGGTCTTTGAAGAGAATTTGTCTCATCAAAGTTCCTCTTTGACAAGCCGTTGAGATTGATCAAACACTACCGAATTGAAGAATTGGCTTGAATGTTGGTAGCACTATTGAGGAGTTCTGTAAATTGCAACAAAACTTCTCTTTTCTCCTCTCTGTTCTTGAGATTTAATCGATGTGATGAGTTTCTTCTAGTTCTTGGATATTTTCACTTCTATTTGGAGCGTCGTTTATATACAAATCTGTATTTCTGTTGGCTTCCTATTTGTGATTAACATATGGCTCAATTAGTTTATGTTTTAATCATTTAAACCATTTTAGCCGTCTTTTCCTTATTTTATCTGTATAATTTTTAAACGTTTATAAAATTTTTAGTTTTTTTTTGTAGTGTGACAATACTATTCTGAGTGTTACATGTCAGCCATGATATTCACGTTTGATCTTATTTGAATTTTCCTTAACATTCATCTCATTTTGTAATCCTTCTTTTCTTTTGATGCTTTCTTTTGGTTCCAGGGAATGATTGCGGGTCATGCCTATTATTTTCTTTAAGACGTGTATCCAAGAATGACAGGCCGCCAGCCACTGAAAACTCCGTCATTCATCAAAGCAATGTTCCCCGAGGAGCACGTTGTGGTGGCACAGCCTGGAAATGTGAGGTTTGCAGCCCCACCACCACCGGAGGCGGCGGCGGCATACCATGATTAGTTGGCACCCTGAGGTTTATGGATGAGTTTTTCATTGTCACGTAAACTTTATGTGCCCAAAGCATGAAATTAACCTCTGTAATTTAACAGTAAAGTATACATATCTTTACATACTAGTGTCGAAACTTCAAATTTAATTCAAATTTGTTGTGAGAATATTACCAAGAGGTTGCATCCACATCCTAAAAATGTAAGAAAACTCCAATGCTCATCTAATCAATAAGATTGAAGTCCACCGTCAACAAGAATACCACAATATTCTCACGAGAGAGAGAGAGAGTGACAGAGATCCAAAAATCATAAAAAAATCCAAACACTTACGAAGTAAATCCCTAATAATGAAGACTATATCTTATGATTCGATCTCAATTGCTACATATGACTAACAAGTTTACATCCCAAAGGCTGAAAATTCTCGAGAAAAAAATCAATGCAAATCTCAATAATTAGTTGAGCTGCAATGAATTCTCCATTCGGTAAAATTAGAAAAAAAAAAACCAAAAAAAAAAAAAAACAAAACAAAAATCTGAAATGCCTACTTGATGATGTGAATGCTTAAAGGGTGTGAAGATTTTCCGGGCTATCGGATAGGATGGTATTGTGCCGATACTCTTTTAGGAGGCAGTTTCCGCAAGATGAAAAGGACAAGTGCTGAAGGTAGGATCTCAACCAACTGTTTTACAAAGAAATACACCCAACTTTAGAACCAATCAATTGAAAGAAAAATATATGGGAAAGAAGTAAGTTTTGACCAAAAATAAAAAAATAAAAAAATGGGACGACAGTAGTTTCGATGGACTGCTAGTAGTATACTACCATGTAGTAAATGAAGTCCAAGATCGGGTGATCCAAAACATCAAGGGATGCATCTGAATCAAAGGCCGATAAGAATACCTGCATTTATTTGTTTAGGTATGGAATATCAGGAGCATTGGAATAGTTTGTTGAATTTAAATGTAAGTTCGGCCGAAAAATAAAAATTGCCTACCATGAAACAACGAACAAGAAAGCAGGTGAAACAAATGGCCGTGACTGATCCGACCTGCAAATTTCCAAAAAAAAAAATATAAAATGAAAGAGCTAAATTAGAATAGGCTCCTTTTCAATGATCATTCGGCGATCATACTATTTTCTGAGATAAGTTTTTGCAGTGAGGAGTTGAAGTATATATGCTGAAAGTTCTGATTTTTGAACTCATAACATAGTAATGCATGTCAGTAGTTCCAACCACTCATCAGCATCCCTTCTATTAGGAAGAATGTCAATGGCATTGCTTAAGGCAATTTTCGCCCCTAACAGTGCAAATGGTATGTGAAATGCCTATCGATACAATGATGCCTTCGAGTTTGATTGTATTTTACATTAATAAAATCCAACCAAGAGCCTTCACTGGAAAAGACAGATTGTCAAGTTCCCATTGATTGTTTTCATGAGTAAACCAAAAACTAGGAATTGAAAATCAAACTGAAACATGCCCTTCATAGAACAGTTTCGCCCACTTCTTAGGAACAACTGTATCCATTGAAAATCAAACTGAAACATGCCTTTCATAGAACAGTTGCGCCCACTTCTTAGGAACAACTGTATCCATTCAAAAAAAATATCATTTTGTCTTAGGGCGGTTGGTCCATTGAAAATAGTGGCAGGAAGTTATGTTGGTTGGAAAACATAAAAAAGGCCACAAATAATACCAAGAAATCCATGTGACGTAAAATTGGCACCTGTGCCTATAAAAAAGCACCTAAATTGTGTCATATGCTGCACGAACGCTTCATTCCTTAATTTGAAAATATGCAACACCTTCCCTCACTCTGACCCCATTACCACAACTTATACTGATCACTATCAGTGTTTCTTTGAGTAGATCCAATACAATATTAGTAAAAGAAAGCAAATGGAAACAGCAGGATTTAGCAAAGAGACATTCAAAACTAGAGAGGTTAATTAAAATTTGAAGTCAAAACCTCATAAAGCTTCTTCCTTCTCCCTTTGGATTCAATAGGGAAGCGCCTCAGCATTAAAAATAATCTGTACACGTCGAGTAGAATGGTACAGTTTACATGAAAAGCAAGCTCAAGAAAACAGAAATGTAAAGCATCACTGGCAAAGAACACCTGTGAGTTAAATGCTTGTATTTGTATTCAAATGAAAAAGTTCAGAAGACTCACCTTCCTCCATAGAACAAGAAACCTAATGCAGCTACAAATGACACAACTGTAAAAAGGAATAAAAAAACATATAAATTGACGATCAACATCCACCACCAAAGAATGCATAAGAAAAGCACAACCAGGTGGCAATGCCAGGAAGAAAGAAAAAGTAGAGATAACAAGGACAATTGAGCAGGGTGGGAAAAATAGCAAGCGGGGAAGAAAAGGGTGGCAATTAGGCAATAATTATACTCCTAATATCATTCATCAAAAACTACTGGAACATGAAAGCTATGGTCTTTATATAAGCACACAACTCTTATGTCACATAGGAAAAAGATATAATTTACTAAATGATAATGATCTAGAATATAAAATTAACAACTAGAAATAAATGTAACTTCTTAAACGATGATGATGCAAAGTAAAAAAAATAATGAAATGAAAAACTCACATTTTCTTGAAATCTTGAAAATTATTAAAATTAAAAAAATTATAATAATCTCTATGATATAACAAGATTGAAAATATATCTAATAAATAGACCAATATCATTATCAGGAGGTCTAAGCATATCAAGAATGTAAATGCATGAGTTGAAAGAACTAACCAGCAATGAAAATCCTTCCAATCAATTCCAGTACCCTATTTTCATCTATCCAGAGCCAAATCCAGATACAAACCTGCCATTCACAATGTTTATTTAAGCAAAATGTCCAGGGAAATGATAAAGACCAGTAATGTTTAATGGTGTGCAAACACTAATGGCTTGGTCAAATTGTAAATACAGAAATGTTGTCTGCAGACGAGATAATGGTTTAACTTTTAAACATGCATGACGGTGCGAATGAGAAAGAGAAATGCAGTATTACCTGTATGAAGTAAATTCCACCATTCACGTACATGTAAACAAGCCTCAGTTTATCTGCTGGTAGACTTCTTGCCTGCTCATTGAACTAGTGAGCTTATGTTAGGCAAAGTTGGAGGGATGGGATCGCAGTGGTTATGTGAGTATCATACCCAAAACAAACACCATAGCCATCGACTGGAAAGAATACGAAACTCTACCTGGTGATAGATCTCAGCCCAAAATAGTACAAGAAGAGTGTATGTGGAGAAGAAAATAAGTCCAGGAAGATCCAATAACACCAATATTAGCACCTGTTAAATCACCTGGCATCATATCAGTATGCAGTGAGATGTAAAACCTACTGCCAGGGAGTCATTGAAAAGGACTACCACGTGAAAAACCGGATTTTGCAAAAGAAGATAGAAAAATGGCCATTTCCGACAGGTTGGGTTCCACTAAAAATTGCTAAATATGCGAACCCAACTTCAAACTGCCTTAAGCGTTTGATCCATGGGGGGGTTATGAGACGTAAAACCTACAAGTGGGAAACTGTCAGAAAGGACTACCACGTGAAAACTTAGATTTTGGAAAACAAGCTATAATTCATGGCAAAAATGGCTGTTTTGCACAATTCCACTAAATATTGCCAATTATGTGCAATTTACTTCAAACAGCCTTAGCATTATATCCAGGAAAGATTATGAAATGTAAAACCCATACTCTCAAACTTCAAAGAGAGGATATTCCAATCCTGTTAAGTGGCTAAACCCATCGAAATAGATGGGTGATGCGTCCCTAAATTCAGGTTTTTTGATGGGTTATAGAGCTGGTCAATCTTCCTCTGGTGGGTTAAATTGGAATCAATCCGATCCCCGTAACTTTGAACCTAGAACCTGCACAACACAACTAAAAACAAGAGATCAGAGGATTGGCAGGTCTTGTTTCCTGGTATATCCTCCGACACTTAAATAAAAAATCTTTCTATTCGAATAAAAAGATGTGATGATGTAAAATACGTGGTGCACTCAGCTGATGGGCGGCTTAAAGGCCTCCGATGGGCGGCTTAGAGATGGAGGACTTAGCCTTAAAGATGGAGAGCAGGATGCACGAAAGGAGAGAAGGACTCATGGATGAAAAGTATAGCGCCTAGATGAAGGGCCTCATGGAGAGGGCATGGCCACTTAGATAGAGGGAGGGCTTGCACTCATAGGAGAGTGGCTAGTGGCAGATCAAGGTTGTGCTCGTTGGCAAATAGCTTTGAGAGATGAAGGAGAAGAACTCCTTCATGCTCCTTGTTGCCAGAGTCTAGATCTCTATTTTCCCTCTTTTTCTCACTTATGTATTCTATCTACATGCTCAAACCTCTCTTATTTAGATTCAGAGTCCTCCCTTCCTTGCTGTAGTGAAGGGGTAATTATAGTATTGGCGGACAGTTCGAATCTTCCTTGTTGATGACAATTGTCTGATGAACTGTCCATATGGATAAGGACATATCAGTTGGTTGATGTAACCGGTTATGGTAAGTTACTAGGCGTGTGGGAATGGCATGGCTGCCTTTAATTGGGCCAACTAGGTTAGCATAGCCTTTCAGACCAATTGGGCCGATTTGGACGTCACTTGGACCTTGGAGCCGAAGGAGATATGTTGAGAGTTGGCTACCCTCTGAATCCTTCATCCGTCTGTGGGTCTTTGCGCTGGGCTGACCCATTTTCGATTGGCCCCATCAATGGGGTTTGGGTTAAGAGGTTCTTTTAAACTTGACGTTCAAAAAAGAAAAATAACTTCGATATTGTTGAGGGTGCCTTTGTTTGCCCTATTATTCATCATATT
>JAOVVI020010854.1:866-12894 GCA_028571085.2 Nepenthes alata
AGAGCACCCTCAGTCTAAGATGGTCGTGGGCTAGGACCTTAACTTGGTGATTATAACGTTTTGAGCAGGGGCCACACACCTCCCGCGAACGAACGCGACCAAGGCCTAGACCCTGGAGTCCGGTTGTCGTGGCCTTCCATACCTGCTCATTGCATTTTTCACTCTAAAGCATAAGCATCATCTACGCATCATAAGCATATATCCTCACACCGCCCAGAGCGAGTGTGACCTCTCCGTTTATTGCGGGAGTCTGCTGACTTGAGCGTCAGAGTGGTTGTGGTGGGAAAAATCTCACTGGACCTCTGACCTCTTGTTTGTTGATTGTGTTGTGCAAGTTCTATGATAAGAGATACGGAGACCGGACCCTTGTCCTGACGCTACCACGTGCCCAAAAATCCGAAATCTCCCTAATCCGTATGACAACCGCGGACCTATAGACGCAACAATTTATATGTATAACTTTGTGATATTTATATATAAATATATACATTCATTTATATGTATAACTGTACAGTGTATATACATATGTATTATGGATTGTGTATGTTGCAAATAATGTAATGTTTCCACTGTTTTGTTTGTCGTTGCAGTTTTATATTGGATGAAAATACTTCAAAAATTGACATGATTTTTGAAAATATGGATGATGTTTGGTAGTATTGAAAATAGTATGGTACTCGAATGGAATTTTCAGTACGAAAATATTTAATTAGGAAATTTAAAATTGATAAAGTAGATATATCTATAACATTTTATTGTTTAAGAGAAGGGATGCGTCTACTAAACAAGCGACGGAATAAAAATGTAAAACAACGATGGAAAACACGTTGTGATTATCCAACTAGAATAGATTGTGTACTTATTAGAAAAATTAAAAAAATAAATGTTAAAATTTTTTTTAAATCACGTAATCACGATCTGTTGAGCTAGTTTCGGTGTCAACCCGTTTAGCTTCAGAGCCTTTTCCTTTTCAAAACAGGGAAACCTAATCATTGACCGGCACATACTGCGTTCCACGGTCAATGCCTTCCTCTTAAGTCTCTCTTTCACTGCTCTGCGAAGATCTCTCTCTCTCTCTCTCTCCCGCTCTAACGCTCGGCCGCTCGCTCGTTATGTACACCAAACGGAAACCAAAAACATCCACTGATCGATCAATAATCATGCATATGTATTATTCAAATTCTCTCCCTCTCTCTTCCTCGACTTCGCAATGATCGACTCTCGGAGTTCCTCGTCTTCCGCCGACTCCCCTTCTATTTCCGCCAGAGAACAGGTAACGTTCTCTCTCCTCGCCGGTTCAATCAATCGCTACATTGCTTGTAACTTGCAGCTTTTTGCTTGCTTGTTAAAATCGCTTTGCCTGGTGCAGAAAACGTAGTTTTCCATTAGTATTTGGCTTTCCCTAGGGGATTTGAGTATGCCACTGAGGAAGTATACCCGTGTAAATTTGCTTCTGTTAGTATTCAGTGTTGGGAATTATCTGAATCTGATACTGTTTTTTCGTCTTAATTCTGGAAGGAGGAGTTTGTCCTTCTGCAATTTACTTCTTACCCTGACGTCATGTATAAATTCATCAGCTAAAGCGTTTTTACCCTTTCCTGCCGTCAAGGGAAAAAAGTTGACTTTTTTAACAGCTTTCGCGTAATAAATCGCTTGATATGTGCTAATTGATTTTTTTTTCTCGGTTGTTTGTGCTAATTAATTGGTGTCTTTTGTTTTTTTTTTCAAATCTCAATGTTGGAAGACCAGAAAAGTTCTCCGATATCTGATTATATTTTTAATTTTTTCCTTGCAGAATGGTTCTAATAGTCAAAGAAGCACCAATGCCACCTACACGTTGTCGTTTGAGCAGTCAAGGCGCTGGAGAGACGTGTTTTGGTTAGCAATTTTCCTAGTGCATTTGGTAGGATTAGGATTTGTTTTAGGGGTTCTTGGACTGAATAGATTTAAGAAGAACGATAGGCTTAAGATTGATAAGTACACCGATGGCTTTTTAGAGAACCATCATGGTTTGACGGAGTACTACTGGCCATTGTATGCTGTTGCTGGTGGTGCTGGTACGGTTCTTGGATGGACTTGGTTGCTATTGTTTGGCTGTCAGTCCACTCAGATGATGAAGGTGTCAGTGCATATTGTGACTACTTATCTTGCCGTGATTAGTATTTTTTGTTTTTGGGCACATCAGTTTTTCTGGGGAGTTGCATTCGCCATCGGGGCTGCACTACTGTTCTTGTATGTTATTGCTGTAATAGACAGGTAATTATAGATGACCATTGAAAAAATAAAGCCAATGAGGGTTTTGTTTTCTGTTTGTCATTTTCTCATTCTTGTTTTTCTATGACCTTGTCGCCCTTAAATCTGTTATTCTTATTATAGTCATGATCCTAGTATTGCTGTAATTTAATAGTTGTTATAGTTCAAGTGAGGTGAAAAAATTGTAAATAGACAAAGCATCTATGCAGCAGATTCACTTTACTGAGACCAGAATAAAATATTGATACTTTCACACATATCATTGCTGGTCCTGTTGTCCGTTTGCCCTTGCACAGTTCATTTTATTGTTGAATGAATAAAATAGTCCTTCAACTGCCTTCTAGCTCTAATCTATGATCTAAATGGAGGGGGAAGATGATGATTCTCGTTTGTTTATTTATTTATGTTTTAAGCATGTGTAAGATGCTTGCGTTTCAAAGTGAGTTGAATGTTAATGCTCATCATAGTACTTGCATACCTCTTGGAGACAACAATAGGCAGGCACAATTAAAAATTCCTCAGTTTGGTCAAGGATCATAATGGCATGGCTCATTGGCCATTTTTCCAAGCTTGAAATGGGGTGACTCGGTCCATTGTCAATGCTTTTTTGGATTCTATTCTGTGGATTGATTATCTTGAACTGTCCTCAGCTTTCAACAAGAGGTTAGGATGTAAGGTTTTCTTACAAATCCAAAAGGAGGTTAGGTTGTGAACTTGTTTTTCATCCTCAAAGTGCATGCAATTTTTAAATTTCCTTTCAATGAAATGCTTTCTATGTTGTATGTGTCACCAATTAGACCAAAAGTAGGTAATATAGATAATCAATAATAAATATAATCTTCAAAATAAAACCTCAAATAAAACATCCAACACAAAATCCCAATCCAAGTCGGACCTGACTAAACATTCAACAGTCCCAACAATAACAAGAATAATAAACAATAATATCATTATCACGGGATCTCTCCGAATCAACCATCGGATAATAAAATATGCACAATCTGCTCAAAAGTTTCTAAGAAAAAAGTGACTATCCAATTAATACAAACCATAATGTCGAATCAACATAAAACCAAATGCCTTAATATGTAAACATTCCCATTACAAACGATAAACCGACATCAATCTAATCTATCGTATCCTCGATTACCAAAATACATCTGATACAACTACAACACAACTATAAAACTAATACTCACAAAGTGGAAACAAAGCCTCAACCAGCAACCGCGTCCAAGTTCCCTATAATTTATCCGTAGCCCACTAGTATAAAAGGATTAGAAATAATGAGAACGTGATTCTAATACTCAGTAAGTATCGATATATAATATATAAAAATAAATGTGTCAATAATCAAAGCGAAGATCAATAAAACATATATGAAACCCGTAAAAGACAAAGTCTAAATATCTGAAATGCCAAATCAATGAATGTTGAAATATTATCTCGTACGTAAAGTCTGTATTCCAAAAGCAAAGGTCAAATGATCCAAAAGTACCAAACCAACTAAATTTGATATCCAAATTCAAATGGCAGTCGAAACTTACGCATTTCAAATCAAAGTCTCGAGTATCCAAAATCCAATGCAAGTAAAAACATATTAAAAATCTAAAATATGCTCAAATCGGAAAACCAAAGATCGAAAAGCTGACTTTGAGGAAGGGTCATTCATTTTCCTGATAATTTTAGGCCGTATCACTATTATTTAAACCCGTTGATTGACTGTCTATATATTCTCCCCTATAGATGGGGATGAAGCCACTTTCTTTTGCATGGATGTAGGGTGCACTCCTCAAGTTTATTTGAATATATGAGGATATTCGAATATATTAGTTCTGTTCAATTCCTTACGATAATTCTCATAAAAATACAATTTGGGAAAGGTCTCTATGTCACATATCCATAACTTTTCCTATCTGGCAAAAAAGCACAGAGCTTCCATTCGAGAAGGTCAAATACAAAGCTTTCCACTAAGAAAAAAGTACATATATCGAATCGAATACATAAAGATCAAGCCCGACCCAAAGCACATGCATGGATACCACATGAAATGCCTATATACAAGTTTTCATGACTTTTTCTTTATAACTACTCTTATACAAAAACAAAATACCTCACAATATTTATCCATTTTTTGCAGATCAAGTAAAAATATTCAAATAATAACAAAATTGAAGCAAAAATCCCAAAACATCAGATAAAAATGACATGAATGCACGAGGAATCAAAATGGAGTAAGTAAAATCCATCAAATGTATGCCAAACTAAACAAAAACGAAAATAAACCAAAGATAGGGTTTAAGAATATTTACCTCAACTTTTAATCTGACAGATCTGAACAAAAGATGTTCCAAAATTCCTCTTCTCCTATTCCTCTCCCTTCATTTCCTTTTCTTTCTCTCTCCTTTCTCCTCCTCCTTGCGTGAAATGACTAAAAATAGTGCGCGTTAGCCTTATATAATTAAATCGGCGCATGAGTGCTGTCTCAGGCGCTCGTCAAGCGTCGCGCCTAACCCAAGCCATGCACAAGTGCTACATCAGGTGCTCCTCAAGTCTGAGCACTTTGCCAAACATGCTCAAGTGCCGTCTCAAGTGCTCTTCAGGCACGCCCAATCTGCCAAAAGAGCACAAGCGCGCGTTGGGTGTGCCTTAGATGCCAAATCTACTTTTTTGCTCCAATTTTGCTTGAAATTCACATTGTATAATTATTTCCAATGTACCAAAAATAAACTGATAATATTAGATTAATTGGTCAGGGAATCGGGCGTTACAGTATGATTAGTTTGTGATGTTAAATCTCTCTCTCTCTCTCTCTCTCTTTCTCTCTCGCTCACTCTCTCTCTAACGCGTGGCGTCGTAGTATGATTAGTTTGTGATGTCAAGGCAGAATTTATGGAATTGTCATTTGTGTGAATCTCTGAGTTATGTTTTTTTTTTTTTCAATTTTTGTAGACTGCCATTTACCATGCTGGTGCTGCAGAAAGCAGTTAAAATGGTGTGGAGCCTTCCTGAAGTTAAGAGAGTAGCATATGCATTCACTGTGGTCATGCTTTTATGGATGGTGTTATGGTCCTTTGGAGCAGCCGGCGTTGTGGCTTCAAGCATGGGTGATGGTGGACGTTGGTGGCTTCTTGTGGTGAGCGGGCAAGTTTTGCTAATCTTTGTCTATTGTTATTGTGTATAGGATTGCTATAAAGCAATGAGGGGGCATCTTTTAGCCATTTATTAGGGTATATGATCTTATTTCTATTGGCAGGTCCTCTCCATAAGTTTATTCTGGACTGGTGCAGTCCTATGTAACACTGTTCATGTGATAGTATCTGGAATGGTGTTTCTTGTTCTCATCCATGGTGGAAGAGAAGCAGGTTCAATGCCTTCAAACTCATTGATGAGGTCTCTGCGTTATGCTGTGACAACCTCTTTTGGAAGCATATGCTATGGTTCACTTTTCACAGCTGCCATCCGCACACTGCGGTGGGAGGTAGGCTTGTTGCGTAACTTGTGCTCCATTAGACTCAGTTTTCAATTACTTTGTTCAGTTGTTGCATATCAATCTCCATGGTTAGGTCTAAGGATTTGCAGTCTGATGATGAGTTTAAACAGATCAGGGGGTTCAGATCAAAGATTTGCGGTAATGAGTGTTTACTCTGCTGCATTGATTTCCTTTTTCATCTTGTGGAGACACTCGTTCGGTTCTTCAACAAATACGCCTATGTCCAGGTTTGCTTCTTTTGGTGCTGTACTCTCATCATTGTTCCTTATAAAGTGATTTGTGTTTTGGTAAATATTCGTGATATCTCCCGATGCAATGAAAAGAAAGAGCCTCGATCTAAAAGAAAAAGGTGTCACTCTTCTCCTGATTAGGAGTCTTTGGGCTCCCATTATATGCATAGAGAGTGCTTGATTTTAATCGCTCGTCTGCAAGCATTTTCCCATTTGGATTACTAAGTGGGGTTCCTGAGTTCATAGTCCCTGTAGGGTTGTTCCATAACTGTATTTGAGGCTACGCATAGTTTCTGGTGGTTTGTTTCTATCCATTAATCCTTGGAATCTGAAGTTTCATGCTCTTGTCTTAAATGTGCTAGTTTGTATTCTGATCTTATTGTTTCTCAATGAGAAACTTGGTGGTACTTGGTAACCTCTGGCATGTGGAGTTTTGATACTTTATTGGAGTGCCATTGTCATAATATGCCTTTCTCAAATGCTTAGTTCATTTAATTTCTGGTGAGCATAAGGGATCTAGAATTGATGAGTTTCTCAGATGCTTATTTCATTTGATTTCTAGGTTGCATAAGTGATCTAGAATTTATGAGTCTCTTCCCCATCAGAGTGGGATGGCGCCTTCCCAATACGATCCAACATGTTTTTTGTCTGGCTTCATTTTTCATGATTTTTCTATTGCATTGTCTAATTGGCGCTGGTTGGGTTTGCAATAGGTGGTTGTCCCAATATTTGATTTAGGGTTCGTGAGCCAATTGTTCTATTTAGGGATGGGAAATCTTCAGGTCCTCAAAAAGTTATTCTTGCAAGAAGAGTTGAACATGGGGAATCTGGATGCGTTCGGAAATATGAGAGCTAGGAAGAGTAATAGATATTCTCTCTGTACATAAGTTACTTCCTGAAGAAATTTTCCTACCAAGTCATTTCCCTCACATTATGATCCCAGGATCTAATTATTCCCCAATTTGTTGCTAATTAGAACCCACAATGCTGGCCGAATTGGAAATGGCATCTGAACATCTTTCCCTTGTTAATTATTGAGAGTTCCCGTTGCTTCATCCTGAAGTCTCTGACAATGTGTATTGATATCATTGACGATAATGATTATGATTCCTTCATGCGTATTAACATATGCTTTTGGAAATATGATTGAGTAGTTCTTGTGGTTATGTTGTTTTTGTGGGAGAGTAATTGCTTTTGCCGTTAATCTCTATTGTTTCATGACAGATAGCAGTTTCTGGAAAAAGCTTTAATCACTCAGCAAGGGATGCCTGGGAGTTATTCCAGTCTACTGGTGTTGAAGCACTTGTTGCATATGACTGTTCTGGGGCCGTTCTTTTGATGGGATCTCTTTTGGGTGGATTGATCACTGGGACCTGTGCTGGAATCTGGACTTGGTTTAGGTCAAGTGACAGAGTTATTATGGTGGGATCCACTTCAATGTTGATGGGAATGATCTTGGTAAGGGTTCTTCAACCTGCTTTCTTACTATCATTATGCTGTCTTTTAATTCAGAATGAGACTACAGTAGCTTGTTCTAAAAGCTCTGGGGGATTACAAAGGTGTGCTAGAATTATAAGTTTTGTTTAATATATTTTAGTGTGTTATTGTAATCATAATTATCTAAATTTTTAAGATAAAATTCTCAATGTCAGAAGTATAAGAAAGTATAAAACATGAAATTATTCTGACGGGGCTCCTTGGTGATATTCTATCCGGACCTTATTCTGCTCCCGTAGCTAATTTTGTGTATAACAGTCAGTGATCGGTGTGTTAGCTAATCCAAGTCGGGTTTCCATTAGGTGGGACTGGCAATGGTCGTTGTGGAAGGCATCATTACATCCATTTATATATGTTATGCGGTGGATCCTTCGCTAATTCGCCGATGGGACGTTGAGTTCTTCAACCAAATGTCACAAAAACTCCATCAGCGTCTGCAGCACAGGAGTGCCCGGGGTGCGGAAGCATTAACCCATGCTGGGCTCGACGCACGCGTACAAAGTTCATTTACTGTATGAAAGCTCATTTGCTCTTGTTTAATGTAAGAACTGGTCATTTTTTCCTTTGTTTATTATTGACAGATTCGCCAAATTAATATTTCTTGTATGCCAGAATGCAATTGGGACCGTAATATTCATCTGTGTTGCTGAGATTGATTGCCATTTGCAGCACAATTACACCACCAAAGGAATGAAATGCCCGCCAAGTGTTACGTTCAAATTTTATAACCACAAAATTACGTAACACGGTTATATCTGTTGGGAATTAGAAGCCAACAAAGTTGACCCCCGAGCATCCTTAAGTATTAGGTAGGGTCGGTCCTGGGATTCAAATACGAAATTATACCAGTGTCGATTATATTGAGTACAAGTGAGTCGTGAATTGAAAGTGTGAAAATATAATTAAACAATAGTAATAGATTTTAACAATTAGATGTGAAAAAAGATTTTAAGAATTTATTTATATATATAAAGAGTATTAAACCTTTTGGTATTTAGTATTAGTATATATTAAAATTTTTTGATTTTTATAAAAGAGTATTTAATTTTTTTTATAATATTAAAATTTAATATAAACTTATCTAAACTTTTAAAAAAGTTTAAAGATAACGAGAAAAAATATATAAAAATTTATATTACTCAATTTGAATTTTAACATATTTTTTCTACTAAGTTGTCAACGATGTTGTTGACTTGATCTTCAAGATAATTTTGACTTCTCACATTTTCAGTCTTATGTCTTTAATAAGTTTTCAAATTGTTTCTTTTGTGGGACTCCCCTTCTACTTTACGAGCATCTCTTTCTTCTTTTTTCCTACTGATATGGTCACCTTTGTTCTACAATAATTTCTTTAACTTTTGACACTGATAGTACTTTTAATCTAATGTTGGTTTGTTATGACACTTTGTGTGAAGGGTCTCCATGTCAGAATAATACAACTTTAAATAATTCACATGAAAGATTTGATAGACATTCATCTATTTTGGGGGATTTATATTATATGAGACCTTCTCTACACAATCAATGATTTAGATGGGGTCTTTATATTTTTATAGAAGGTGCTTGTCTTTTTCTCTAGAGAACCGTACCTGCTCTTAGAGAAATTTTACAACAATAAAATTTTTCATATTAAATTACAGAGGTCGTTTCTTTTGATCTGTCAATTTCTTTATCCGATAAGAAGTTTTCTTTATATAAGTTTAGTCAATCTTTATATTCTACTTCCACTGTCTGATAAAGTTGCAAGCACAAAAATAGTTATCTTTTTATAGCTTGGCCACAATGTGAAAAAAATAATTACTGACCTGTTATAATATCAAAATGACTCTTATTTAAAGAAAAGTACTCTTTAGTATTAATGTAAAATTGAGTAATATTTAGAATATTTACCGAATCCTTCTAAATAATACTCACAAAATATTTAGATACTATTTGTGTATGTAATTGAATTTCTTCGTTTAACCGTCAATTTGATGATTACTCAATAAATATTCAATTTTAAACATAGCAATCTAAAGAGTTTTAAGTAGAAAGATCAATGAAACGACCATCTATGTCATTCACAATAGTTTGGGTCACTCTCCAATATTTGATGATGTGTTTAAAAAAAAAGTATTGTCTCTCTCTTAAATAATCTTTTGATATTGGAACAAAAGTGATGTACTTTAAAAAATGGTCAATGACTACTAAGAGCACAAATACTCACCAACCTTTCTCAAGGTTGGTAGTCTTATGATAAAGTTGAGAAAAATACTTTCTCAAGGTTTGTTAGGTACAATTAGAGGTTTTAACAATCCTATTAGTTTTTAATGTTCAATTTTCTCTTATTGACAGGTGAGATATTTTTTTGTATAACTTATCATATCATTATTTTAGACTAACAATAACAGTTTTGTGGCATGTACAAAGTACGCTGCCACATTAGATAACCAACACGTAGAGTGTCATCATACTCTAAGGAGTATCCTCTTCAGTTCTTGAGCCTTTACTGCAAAAATTTGGTGTCCCCTTAAGAAAATTAATTCATCTACCTAAAATTTTAAATTTTACCTTATTAAATAAGTCAAAGTAATGTCATAGCTATCAAGTCCTTCTCAAAGTTTAACAATACCTGTTCTTTAATGGTCATTGTAATACTTTATCGATAAGTGGACTACCTGAGACTAGGTGATTTGGTCCAATCTTTTACTAAGGACACTACAGTCTGGTCGTAATGTCTAAATTTGTGTTTTAACTCCAGATTAAATTTTGCTAGTAATCACTGTCACTGAGCTTGTTTTAACGTTAACTTTGGTTAGGTGAAAATATAATTGGTAATAGTATTGTCAATTTTTATTATGAACTTAGAGTTGAGCAAATAATACCTACAGGTCACCATTGGGAACCGGACAGTCGTCAAGTTGACCCCTAAGCACCCCTAAATGTCGTGGTCAATTTTGATATGCAAACGCAAAAATTATACTGGTATTGAGTATATCAAACATAAATAAGTTGCTAATTAATAGTATAAAAATATAAGCAAGTAATCAATGATAACGAGTAATAACCAGATGTGGAAGACGATTTCAAAATTTATTATTCCATATAGAAGGTTTTAAACCTTTTGACCTCTTAAATTTTTAAAAAAATAAAAAATATAAAAAATATTATGTAAAAATTTATATGACTTAATTTAAATGCTAACACCAAACTGCAGTTGCCTTGGAGTTATCATGTGTTTTTATAAGGAGAAAGGTAAAGCATTCTCATGTAAACTTATTTACTTAAAATTTAGGGTTTTTTAAAGTAAAATGTCAATTTCTATGACAGATCGAAAGAGTTCCACCTCCATAAGCAGCTTTTCATAAGGTGAAATCAGGCCAAACAAAAGCTTGTCTTACAAGCTACTTTCAGCTTCTCTGAAAGGATTATTAGCCATTGGAATATGCAACAGCTGAGTCTATGAGTTGGAATTGTTTCTCAGAATAGTTTATTCATGATACTGACCCTGAAAAAGTGAGGTAAGCCTATTTTTTCATTCAAAAAACAGAAACAACTTCTTATACTAAATCACTCTTTTTATTCAAGGGAGTAAATTTGATATGAACTTGATTTTAATCAGCAAATCCTTTGTCGAGCAAAACAAATATCAGAGAAGCTGCACGATCGATGCGCTGCCCTTGTAGGATTCCTCTCCTAATGTATCAAGCTAAAAAATGGCCTCATCAAAAACCCGTCAGAAGATTTAGTTGTCATGGGCATGGGCATGGACATGGTCATGGCGTTGCTACATATGCACCTATATATAAGACCTGAAAATATAGCCACATTGAATAGAGTAATCCTCAATCACATCAACGTAACGCTCGAGTAGATAATAAACAGCCAGAGATCGGGCAATGTCACCGACCCAATGGCGGCCAAGTTAAGCAACCGATCTACTTAGCCGGTCAGAAATAATGATTCTATAAAGTAGTATACAGTTAAAACAAGCTAGCAATATCTATAGAGGCAAAAGGCTAGTTGGACAGGAATGTACACAAATACACAAATAGAGAAAGATGAGGAATGCATAAGTTTTACGTGAAAATCCTTCACAAACCGAATGAAAAAACTACAGGACACTTATTTCACAACAAATCCACTATATGAAAAATGATTACAAAACCCCCGAAATATACTATCCACTATACACTCGAGACGGATTAAGAAAAAATAATTTCAGAGTAAAGAAACACTCACTTCGCTCCTATCTCTCTATTTTTCTTATTTTCTTCCTCTCACTAGTGATGCACTCAATTCTCTTTTCTTTTTCACATACTCCTAGATTTCACCGTTGTGACTTCACCGCCTCAGCTCTCTTTCTGGACTTCGTCTCACTGGACTTTACCGCCCTTGAGCTCTTTCTCTTTCACCGCATACCTGGCATGCATATATATATTACTTTTTTCTGAAGACTAACTACCCAATAGACAGGTTACGTGTGGACAATCACCTGTCATCAGCAGCTCTGCAACCTGTCACCTGCAGCTTTGCAACCTGCCATCTGCATAATGCACTGCAAATCATCGTGCTC
>JAOVVI020010856.1:0-12894 GCA_028571085.2 Nepenthes alata
CTTATTGGCCATTACTTCAGTTAATATCCCTGGCATGTCACTCAGAGTCCAAGTAAAGATGTTCAAGTTCTTCCGCAGGAAGCTGATAAACTGGTATCGGAAGGCTTGAGGCAGAGAACTTCCTATCTGGACAGCCTTTTCTAGATCTCTAGGATCCAGGACTGAGTCAATGGCTTATCCAAATTCAGCTTGTTGCAATGTCATCTCATCACGGAAGTCTAAGTCTTCCATGGGATGAGGAAAAGGAGTCTGGGTAATTTGGGACAAGTAGCACGTCTGTCCGGCAGCTTGATCCCCGAGGACCTCCCCAATTTCGTATGGTGTCGAAACCTTCAACTTTAAATGTGAGATCAAGGTCACTGCCTCGAAGGAGGTCAATAAAGGGTGTCTGAGGATTGCGCCACAAATCGAGGGTAGGTCTACTACCAGGAAGGAAAGGGTCTTTGACGATATCCTTGGGTGGGTCCCTAATGTAATCTCAAGTCGGATGACTCCCTACACCAGTACTAGCTCTTTGTCTAGCCCATAAAGGGATCCCTCAGTTGCGGTCATCTGACTTCTTTTGATCTCTAATTTAAAGAAATCATTGAGGTAGAAAATATTACACGATCTTCCATTATCAATAAATAATCGTTTCATCTAGTTGTCTAAGCTACCGTCAGAAACGAGTGTTGTTACAACTAAGGGGTTAAAATTGGGGATGATACATGGGCCATATTTTCGTTATAAAAATTAATGACCTCATCCCTAAATTCTACCCTAGGTTTCTTATTCTTCACCGCTAAATCCTCCCAAGCTCCACCTCTGACCGGATGGGTGAAAATCATGTTGACCATCCCCGCTGCCACTCTGCCTTTTGGATGGTCAGCCTCTCCTGCCTTCGCTATTTCGGATGATTGTCTCGGTCTTTACAGGAAACGATTGAGGTAACCTTTTTTGATCAGCTCCTCAATTTTCTTCTACAATGTCCTATAGTCATTGATACCATGGCCTCCGCAACGATGGTAGTGACAGTATTTAGACTAGTCACCACCTTCTAGATTCTTCAGCACCTTGGGCCATTTTAGAAACTTCTCATCTTGAATTTACATCAAGATGTTGGTACGTGAGTCGTTCAAGGGAGTAAGGTTGATGGGCATGTACTCCTTGTGGACGTTCTGCTCGAACTTCTGGTGCTTCTTGGGCACCCGTGATCATTGTCAATCTTTGTGTCTCCTTTTTTCGTCCATTGTCCTCGGAGGGAGGGTCTTCACCTGGGCGGGCCTCTTCGTGTCGTTCGCTTCTTTGGCTGCTATGTAAGCTCTTACTATACTCTCGACCTCCCTGAATATTTGTGGACCCTTATGTACGGGGTGTTTGAAGAAGCTACCTCCCTCAAATACTTACAGAAAAGCTGTCAGCTTGACCCTATCGATCAACTTTAGGATTTGCCCGGCCTCGGATATGAAGCGAGACAAAAAACTTTTTAAACTCTCCCTGGCCACTTCACACGAGCAAGGTGTCATGGTTGTTTCTCAATCCTCTGGCTGGAAGCAAATTAGGAGAGAAAAGTTTCTACCAACTCATTGAATGAATGGATGGAGTCCACGAGCAGCCCGTAGAATCAGATCCTTACATCACCCTTGAGAGTCAAGGGGAAGCACTAGCATATTGTCATCTCATCCAAGCCTTGGAAGCTCAGATACTCACGGAAGTAATCTAAGTGGTCCATTAGATCTACACGTCCATCGTAGGCGTCGAGATTTGGCATTTTAAATTTTAGGGGAAGCGGCCTCGTCCTAATCTCCGTTATGAATAGAGATCTGCGGAAGTCAGTGACGTCTCCTAGTATCGCCAAAAACTCGGTGAAATACCTTCTCGAGCTTCTCCTCCATCTGAGGCGATGCCGTCATCTTTCTTTCATTGAAGTAAGTCCTCAACTTGTAGGGGTCTTGCGTAACTTGTTGCCCCGGACGACTTCTAGTCCCTAAGGGGACTTCTTCGAGTGGGGCTGCATCCTAAGCGGCATGCTCCTGGCCATCGCGGATACAGCGAGGGTTTCACCTCTCGGGGCTTTCCTCCTGTATTCAAGGGCCTAAGGGCCCTTGAAGATGCGACAGAGCTTGACTACTCGAGGTGACCTGCGTTTGAGGGACCTCGTATTGAGTAACTTATTTGTTGGGGTGTTTCTTCCCCTTTCCCTTCCTCTAGGATGTCGTTGTTTGAGAGGCCTTAGATGGCGTCTCCTTCATTCGCGCGTCCATCTTTGTACAAAGGCTCTAGACGACCTTAGACATATCGTCCATTTTTAGCGCCAGCACTCGCACATAAGGATCAGGATGATCTTTCACTCTCGCACAAGGTGCAGGGCCATTGCCGCTTGAGCACCCTTCTCGGACTGGAGCACTGATTTGTCCTCAGGTGTTCACTATTTTTCGAGTATATTGGAGAATACGCTAAGCTGACTTTTCGCAACTCTTCCCATAGACAGCGCCCAATGTTACACCATCGGATCCTTACTCTGATAGGGACAATGATCTGATAGCAACACCAATTAGTGCTCGTGCGAAGAGAAAAGAGATTGAGTATAATAACTGATACACAGAGTTTTTACGTGAAAAATATTCTCTTAAATGAGAAAAAAATTATAAAGTTTTGATCCGAGAACTACTTTCACTATATTGTGTTTGGTTACAGTGAGGCTACAAAATGCGCTCAAGTATAAGAGTTTGAGGAATAAGTGTTTGAAAACTCTTAAAAGTTACTCTTACAATACAGGCTCTCACTTTCTCTCTCTTCTCTTTTTCTATTACGGCTACTAAGAATAAATATTGGGATCCTTTGTTTGATAAATAGTTAATTATTTATAATTGTTGAGCTTCTTATTAAGGGGAGTCCACGTGGGGTTAGCATGTGTAGGGGATCGTTTCACCAACTCTACAAATCCCTTTTGCTGTGTCAGGAGGATTGCGTGTACGGTCACCTGGTGTGACATTTTCTTCATAGGGTCGTGTGCTCTATATCCATTATTTCTTTTGCAATCTGATAGGATCAACCACCAAATTGCTGACACGCTGATTTTACAGGCAAGGTGACGTTTGAGGCCATCTTAAGTCCACGGGTCCAAATGGACTTTGAGTCCATTGTGCCACATGAGCCGACTCTGGTGCTTGAGCCTCTTGGGCTCGTTAGGTTATGTGGTATGAGGTCCCCCAACCCTAAAAAAATAGATCTCAAAGTGGGCATTAAGGATCAATATATATTAGTTTTTAATTTAATTTATTTTAATAATTAAATATAAAAATAAAAATTTTTAATTCTATTTTTTTTTAAATAATTATTTTATTTTTATTTTATTTTAAAAACTAAATGTGACCTAAACGGTTTAAAACAGACACGGCACGCAAAGACGATGAGCATCAAAGCTAACTGATAAGCCAAAACGACGGAGTATTAATGTCAACTGTGAAACATAAAATTGTTTCAGGAGTGCTGCTAAGTACTCAGGAGAATCCAAAGCCCTAAACCATTTCCGTGCGCGAGGGAGATGGATTCTCCGCAGCCCAAACACACTGCAACAGCCTCGACAACCGAGCCGCTTCTTCAACAGGCTTTGACGGACTTTCGGACCAGCTGCTCCGCCTTCATCAGCAACCTCTCATCCTCTCTCCACCACCATTCTCCCCATTTCTCTCTGTTCGAGCCTAATCTTACTTCCCTCCAAACCCACCTTCAGTTCTCTCTCTCCAACATCCACATCAATGCTACGCGCGCCCTTCATGCCCACTTCTCGAATTCCCTATTTTTCTCTGCCAAAAGCCCACTCTGGGCTCGTATTAATCTGCCCAATCAGGCCCGTTGCGAGTCCATGAAGCGGCCGAATTGTCGCGCCATGTCGAATGAAGCTATTGAAGAGCGGCTGGCAGGTGTTCCTGTTTATGCTCTGAGCAATTCCGCAGGTGAATTTGTGTTAGTTTCTGGTGTTAAGTCGAGTAAGTCTCTCGGGTTGTTCTGCTTTAAGGAGGCGGACGCTGAGGCACTTCTTGAACAGATGAGATTGATGGACCCCGGGATGCGTGACAGTTCAAAAGTAGTTGCTGTGGCTCTGAACAAGGTTAATTTTGTTGTCTGATACTGAACTTTCCTGTTTGGTATAACCTAAGAGTACTGTATTCTAAGATGCTATCAGTATTATGATTGGTATCCATTTCCAATAATTGTTAGTTGGGTTGAGCAAGCTTGTATAGCAACACCTATCTTTAATAAGAACATAAAAAGTGTTGAGTTGAAGATAGAAGAAGTCCGACCGAAAGACGATAATTAGGAAAAATAGGGATGCAGGGGCACTGTGCCACAGTCTGAATTTTATTGCCACAGAAATTATGTGGCACGGGGGTTTTTGTTGGGAGCCAGACGCTAAGTTGACTTCCAAGCATATTTAAGTGTGAGAGTCGATCCGGGTATACAAATATGAGAAGTCCAATGGCATTGAGAATGTCAAACACAAGTTGCTAGTTGAAAGTTTTGAAACACAAGTAAGCAATTATAACAATTGAATGTAGAAAAAGATTTTTTAAATTCATTCCCCTATATAGAGGGTTTTAGACTTTTTAGCCTTTGGCACTTGTATATATTAAAAGTCCTTTTCACAAGGGGATATTTAATCTTTCTACAATGCTAAAATTCAAATCAATTTCACCTAAATTTATAAAAAAAATTTAAGGATGTGAAAAACATTATGTAAAAATTTACATGACTTAGTTTGCATTCTAAAGTTCCCCTAGTAAGTTGTCGACGTTCTTCTTGACGTGATTTTCAGTATAGTTTTGACCTCTAACCTCTTTAGCCTCACATTTTAAGCAAGTTTTTAACTTATTTCTCCTGTTGGTCTTCCTTTTTACTTCATAGGTACTTCTTTCTTCTTCTTTTCGGCTGATATCATCGTCTCCAGTATGCAATGATCTCTTCAACTGTAATACATGAGCATTGAATGCGATTTAGGATGTCAGTAATTAATTTGATTGAGTGAAATTTCAAGGAAAAGTTTTGGTCCGGTTGAGAAAATTAAGTATAGAGTAGCTTGGGAGAACGTCTGATGAGTATAAGATCTACACATGAGTGTACTCGAGGCAGAAACGCCGCGCCTTATGTGTGTATGATAAGCGTTCGTGTGCTGACTAAAATTAGTCTTTGTGCTTGATCCGTGCGTATGCATCAGTTTGCTATTTGAGGGTATTTTATTGATTTTCTATGCATTTCTCACAACGTTTTGAGAGAAGAGAGGGAAAGAGAAGAAGAAAAGAGAGGAAAGAAGAGAGGGTGGAGGAAGTGAATTTGAAGTTATTTCAAGCAAATATCTAGTAAATCTAAGCTCAAGTAAGTACATATAAGATCACTCCTTTCTTTGTTGTTGAACTTTTCAGAAAATTCTTATCATTTCTTGTTCAAATATTCATGCATATGGTACTTGCCTACTTTTTTTGAAATTATGTTGCATGCATGTTACATTTGCTTTCATTTCATGAGATTTTGAATGTTTGTGCCATAATTTAAGTATGCTATCTTGAAATCTTTGAGAAATTATTTTATGCTGGCATTTAGTAAAAATTCTACTTTTGATTTTGATAAAAAATGTTTTATTTTTCAAATATGAGGAAAAAAATTTGTATATTTGTTTTTTGATGGAGAATATTCCATTTTGATTAAACGAGAATCATTGTAGATAATTAACGGAATATATGTTAGCATGTTTTAATATATTATTTGCAAATTTAATATCTAACATAACATCTGTGAGTCATAAAAGTGGCTTTTGACTCCGATTATAGGTGTTGGGTTCCAATACCCTAGAGCCCATAAAACACGGCCCAAAAGGACAGCCACAAGGTCCAAGAGGCTAAAGAGGGCTAAACTGCCCAAGACCCTGTTTCAGTTTAAGAAGCCCGAGGATATTAGACACTCCTATAGGCCCAGATTAACCCGAGAGGTCAATGTTTGATGTAGCAACCCGAGGACTTTCCACAAGGAACCATGGATCCCTCAATGATCAAGAAGAGCAGCCAACTCGAAAGAGGGCATGACACGCAGCTTAAGGACGATGACTATTTCGTACGCGGCCGAGACCGCCAACTTAGCACCTTTACTATTACCAAGAAGCACGCAACCTCTGCAAAGCGCCGCCTCCACAGTGCATAATGACACTCGGAGCACGCATTGTCACTTCAAGACTGACATCAAGAGCCTACACGCCTGACACGGTGAGGCCCAATTAGCGGCGCCGGCGGCTTGCCTCCTTGCACACACCAGCGTGCTTGACACGGCCGGCATAGCAGGTGGACAGCCTCCCAGCATGCCTGACATCGCATAGCCCTGCCAGCAGGGCAGGTGGATAGCCTCCCACCATGCACCGGCAGCCACGTGGACCTCTCTTAAGGGACAATCTCCCACTATAAATACCCAGCTAAAACTCTAAAAACAAAAAAGGAAAGAATCGAACAAGATCGAAGAGAGTTCTAAGGAAGAACTAAGGAGAGGCTAGGAAGAGAAAGGAAAAATAATCCCACAAGTTGTACTTGCAACTCTTCCACCTATAGTGAAGCATTATTTAGGCCTTGAGCCTCGTGGTTTTTCCTCTTTGTTCAAGGGGGTTTTTTCATGTAAATCCCGGTGTTTTTCTCTCCCTCTCTTCATTTTTTTACGCTCAAATATTTGTGTTGCACCGGAGTCCGGAATCTGGAACGCAACAATAGGGAATATGTAGTCATCCCACACACCAATCATGAATAGTGGCACATGATATTTATTTATGTAGAAGTAATCATAACTCGATTTTCAATATTCAATCTTTGTTGGTGAAATTACCACTAATCATTGTTTCTTTTATTTCCATACAATTTTTTATGCTTTTATCAACATTTTGATATTTTTAATATTTTAGCTTTTGATCATTACTATCCCTTTGCATGTTTTATTCACAATTATCCATATATATAATTATACATGCTTTATTGAATATTAGGCTCACTTTGCTATCTTTTGCTAACATTTTAGATTAGCGCATTCGGGTATTACGTACAGCGGTTTTAGACTCTGGGAGGGCATTTTTGAAGGATTAGTTTATGTATGATGTTATTTTATTTTGGATATTTGATGTAGCTATGGTTTAGAACAAGTTTTGTCAAGCTTTTTATTTTGATGGATGGCATTCTTATTACTATAGATTTTATGTGTTTGCAAATTAGATACTAGTCCAAGAATGTTTTTCCTCACATTTGGATATTCATTGATAAGTCAGTGGTTTATCTAGGAGTCACCATCGGGCATGACTTTTGGATATTGGTATTTGTCATATAATATTGGATTTATATAACGACATTTGTTGCAGGGTCGTATCTCGACTTTAGGTTAAGTTTTAATTACTTATTTATTTATGCTATTTGGGGCTAGGGTTGTGACATCAACTTTTGGGTTTGGCGGTGGTTTCAATCTAATGTTTGTCTATTGCGAAAGATTGTATGAAGGGTCTTTCACATTGAGATAATACTTCAACAAATAGCTCACATAGAAAACAAAGTGGACCTTTATCTATTTTGAATGATCTATCTTGTACGAGACTTTCCCTACACGAGTAATAATCTATATATGGCTTTCATATTTTCAAATTAGATGTTTGTCTCTTCCTTTGAGGAAGAGAGAAAGAGAAGGGAGAAGAGAAGAGGAGAGAGAAAGTAAAGAAGTTTGGGTTTAAAGCTATTTGACTTTAGACGTTGGTATTAATCAACTTAGGGCAAGTGCATTTAAGCTCATTCCTTCATGTGTTGTTGAAATCTTCAGATCGATTGCGTTGTACTTTGTTATATATATATGCATGTGCTTCGTTTTGGTCCTTCGTAGCATTTCCTTGCATGTATGTCCATTATGCTTAAGAATCTCAAGTCTTTGAAGGTTTGTGCCTAATTTCATAAATTGTTTATATTTGTTTAAATCTTCGATTATTTGACTGTGCATATTACATTTATGCAAGCATTTGACAAAAACATTCCTTTGAAAATCATAAAGAATATTGTTTTCTCCTGATTTTGGAAAAAGTTTGGATATTTGATATTTGTATAGAGTTTTTTATTTTAATTAAATAAAAATCATTATAAAGAATTGATAGGATATGTCGAACATATCTTTTTATTTTATTTGCAAATTAAAGATTGAATTGAACATCCACGGATAAGAAAAATAGCATTTGACTTATTTTATAGGGAATAATATGTAGCTATGCGACCTACGGGTCTTGAATAGTAGTGTATAGTTCAGGACTGCAGGGAAAGTGTGTAGCCTGATTTTTTACGTTCAACCTTTATTGGTGAGGCTTTTATTAATCCTTTGTTTTTATATTTTGAATGAAATTATCAATATTTTGGCATTTCTAGCTTATCGTTATTGTCATTCCTATATTTTATTCATGTATATCCACATATATAAATTATATATATTTTGTTAAGGGTGAGACTCACTTTGGCCATATTTTGTTAACCTTTCAGATTAGCTAGCTTTGATAATCTTGCAGAATTTGAACGAAGGACATTCCTTTAGTTGTTTTGGGATATTTCTTATTTGTATCGAGATTGTAATAGAATTGGTTATGATTTAATTAGTAATATCAATTTTTAGGTTGTATGTATTGTGGTTAAGGACTTTTAGATTCTATATTATCATAGATGTATGTTATTATTTTTGGCTCTGATATTATGGATATGTGGTAGGCGCTTTCCCAATGAGTACTGGGTCAAAGCAGGATAGTTTGGCCATGATCTTGTGATTTTATCGAATTATAAGAAGAATTATTTAATGGCATTTGTTGTAGGGTCACGTCTAGTATTTGGTTACATTTAACGTTAGTATTTTTATAGATTTTTGCCAAGGTCATGACATAAAGAGTGTTAACCGGAATGCTCTACTGGCCATCTATGTTACTCAATGCTTTGGGCCATTGCCCAATATTGGATGATGTGTTTGAAGAAGAGGATCGTTGTCACCTTTTCTGAATAATCTCTTGATATTTAAACAAAAGTGGCATGCTTTGAGAAGTGGTCTACTACCACAAAGATGCTCGAGTGCTCACCAAACTTGGCAGGCCAGTGATGAAATTGAAGGAAACACTTTCCTAATTTCTTTTAAGTATAATGAGGGGTTCAAACAACTTTGTTGGCTTATGACATTCTATCTTGTTTTGCTGATAGGTTAAACATGTCTTCATATGGCTCATTATATTGCCTTTCATTTTAGGCCAGTAATTGCTCTTTTGTAGTAGGTTCAGGGTACGTTGTCACATCGGATGACCAACCCATAAAATGCCATGAAACTATTTAAGGAGCATTTTCTGAATCCTTCAGCCTTAGTTATGAAAACCCAATGTCCCTTAAGATCAATCTGTCATCAGTCTAAAATCTGTGAGTCTTGCCTTGTCGAATCAGATGAAGTAAAGTCACAGCCATTAGGTCTTTCTTAATGTTTAACTTTACATGTTCTTTCATGGTTGTGGCAATATTGCTTGCTGATTGGTAGACTACTTGAGACAAGGTGGCAGAGTCCGATATTCTCCTAAGGGCATCCTCAGCGGGTTTATGTTTTAGCTTTAAGTCGAATTTTGCTAGTAACTTCTGCCATTGAGTCTGTTTTGATGTCAATTTCAATTTCGTGAGGATATGGCTAGCGGTTGTATTATAGGTTTTCACCACAAACTTGGAGTTGAGCAAATAGTGTCTCCAATTGGGTCTTCTAATAGTATATGTAACACCGCAATATTTTGATTCAGGTTTATTGACTTTTGACTGGAGGTATCATTATTGAGTGTAATTAATAAAACTAATTATTGTAGGCAAGTGTAAGTTAACTTTATGAGGAGGCCGGTCGTGTCGGAATGGCAAAACCATCAGATGGGTATTTTGGTAATTATTCTACCGACAATTAGTAATTATTTTTGATAGCTTAGAATCATATTTGGGATTTAATGTGATATTAATGTGTCATGTATTTGTGTAGTATAATTGACAAAATGGAAACTGATTAAATAGAGAATTAAAATACGATCCTAATCATAATATTAGTGTGAATGCCCTAAAGTGCTTCACTACATCATTTCGGCCACTCCTCACCTATATATGTACACGGGGTGATCTTATTTTATAATTAATATAACTAATATATAAAAAGCGCGGAATTAATTGGAAAAAATTAAGAGTGATGCTTGATTATCCCCAAGCCACCTTTCTTTGATTGTTTTCACACCTTTATGAATGTTCTATTCGAGTGGTGACAAATCTTCTTGTTCCTGTTGTTGCACCCCATATTCTAAGTCTTCTAGACAGAGAGGGTGAACCGTGAGATATAGAGAGTTAGTGAGAAGAATAATTTGCTCATGCCTTCTTTCTTTCTTTACCTTGGACCAATCCTTTGGTGGTGATTTTGTACTTTATTCGAGGAGTAGTAGTGGTAGTTGTTCGTGTATGTTGATCCACTATCTTTAGATGTCTCAGGGGAAGTGAAATCCCTATTGCTATTAGACACTCCAATCCTTAATACTTTTAATTAGAATCCATGAGGTTCTCATTGTCTTTTATTGGTTCCCGTTACGAAATGACATAATAGGTATAGGAGATATATGTTGAATTTCATGTTTATATGATTTGGTTTTTAGCATTTTCTGTGCGGTGTTTGATTGGTCTTCTGATTTAGGGAGGGAAAAGTAGATAGAAGAACAATAGAGGGGTAGAGACAAGAATACAGACTAGAGGGGTAGAGACAAAAAAGATATCAAACCAAGGGGGATAGGGGAAGGAAGTCACGAATAGCCAATTGTATTCGATTTCTCAAGGCTTTCATTTATTCATCAATCATCAATGTATTTAAACAATAGAAATATGGGTTCTTGTATAGACAACTTGATACCTAAAAAAATTGAAAACAAAATTATAATAAAATATTTTCAAAAGTGGGAAGAAAATTAAATGAAAAAAAAAATCAAAATCTACTAAATAAAATAAAATCTAATCTAATTAATAATCAAAGTTGTTATGGAAATAAAATTAAAACTAATGTGGAAGGTAAATTAAAGCAAATATTTGTCTCGAATGTCCGCATCAATTCTTTCCAGGTGGCTGGAACTCGACCTTGTCGAGTTAAATTTCTGTAATCAATCCTTCAACTACAAGCTAAGCGGCTATGCAACCCTGCGGCAACGGTGATAGACTCGTGTATGGGGGGCGGAAAGTTGACGGAGCGACTGGCATCTTCGGAAGGAATTGGTCTGGGGCTTGAAAAAGTGTAATCTTGCTGACTCTCATAGAGTGGCAATATACCGGAGTTAAACTGGTGGCATGTCTCGCGAGCAATCCAAGTAATCTCGGGCTCTGTCCGGCCAATCTATATGACGAGGAAGTGCTGAACGACTCCATCCCTGGAAGACATAAGCTGTTCATCTAAAATAGTATAAATTTTATTGTTACGTGCCTGGAGGGTGGAGAGGTGTGTAGAAATAGGTGGATATGCAATATGTGGTGTGTTGGGGGGCATGTCAAGGGGATCGACTGATGGGTTAAAATCAAGAAAATTATCAACATAGAAAGTAGTATCAAAAGGAAATAAAATATCAATAACAAATGCAGTTGACTCGAGCCACTGTAAAATCTTAAATGGACTAACACAAGTATGCAATATAAAAACGGGCCCATATAGATGCCGCTATGGTATGATCTAAACCATAACAGAACCTTCAATATAAAAGGCGACATGGATTTTATGCACATCGGTGTGAAATTGACATGAGGTATGAATTGTTTCCAAATATGTACTGATCTCATTGTGTAAGTCATAAAGATGTGGTGCAAATATTGTGGCCAACATGGATGTACGAACATGTGGGGACATCGACATAAGGCCTAATGGTTTTGAAAATGCTCCAAGAACAATATCAGCAAACACAATAGGCTCGATGATGGCTATATGATTACATGCTGTGAGAATAATAATATGTAATCATTTTGTCTCTACTACAGCCTTTTTTTTGTTAGGAGTCGTCGGTTTTGGGGGTAAGGGGTAAAGATGAATCTTCTTTCCCCTGTGAATAAAGGAGTAAGAATTAGAACGACCTTGGATTGTCACATTCAAGTCGTAGAGCCAAGGGCGCCCGAGAATAACATAACCCATGTTCATTGGTATAATGCCACACCAAATGTGATCTTTGTACTCTAAAAATTGAATAGGTACAAGACAACGTTTTTTAACAGAAATAGAAGACGTGTCAATCCAAAAGACGCTGTATGGACTAGGGTGTAGGACCACCTTTAATCCCAAACGAGAAAGTGTTAGCGGAAACCGCATTGATGCAACTACTGCTATCCATGATAACCTTACAAGCCTTTTTCTTCACTTTGATATAAGTGTGAAAGATAGCGTGACGACGCCAATTATCAGCCTCTTTGGAGTGTGCCAAGGTGCATCGCACAACGCCCAAAAATGGTGTATCAATGGAGGAAGAACGAGAGTCTAGACTGGAGGGAGTAGACCGAATACAACTCACAAATATGTCAATGTCATCATCATTAAAGTCATCAAACTCCTCTAACTTGGGTTCTTAGATTTATTCTTCAAGGGTTCCTTATTTATTTCATTTTGTCCGTCAATTAATAAAGCTTTACTCGGACATTTGGAAGAAATATGTCCAAAACTTTTACAGTTGAAGCACTGTAATTGAGAATTTCTTTTCGAGGCTTCAAAATCCTTTCTTCGGGCTTCCCTTGTAGGGACAACGGTGGAATGAGGGGTTTCTAAGACAAACTTATAATTTGTAGCAGGAGTGTGCAATATGGGTTGACGATGGGGTGTTCTGGTCACTAATTCAAAGTCTCGGACCAGATTATACGC